>MUZC01001679.1:24979-50792 GCA_002072015.1 Radix auricularia
ACGGGTGAGAAGATGAATATTAAGTACCTCAATCGAACAAGTCCCAAAGAGACATTACCGGTGGCCTACATCACTGTGGAAACCGGTATGTGAGGGGAAAGATAAAGGCGGCTGTAATGGAGGACCCTGAGTATGATCTCATTCTGGGTTGCAAACATGTGTACCTAGGGAAACCAAGATATCCAGCCATAGCAGCGCCAGTCATAACACGATCGATGGACCAAGAGGACAATTTACCGACCAGTCCCAATAGTGTCCCACAAGAAATGGAGGCAGCACAAAGAAGGGATCCATCATTGTCGAAATGGTTCGCCTTCGCTGAAGGGAAAAAGCCCAATAAGGGAAAGCACGAATTCTACCTTAAAGATGGGTTACTATACCGCCGTCCCAAGGAAGGGGATAATAAAAGAAGTCAATTTATTGTCCCGACAGAACACAGACAGGAAGTACTAACAGTCTGGCATGATGCGACCATGAGTGGACATCAAGGTCAAGGTGCAACGTTGCACCGAATATGCCACTACTACTATTGGCCAGGAGTAACTCAGGACATCAAAAGATATGTGGCTTCCTGTCCGGATTGTCAACGTAGGTCGCCCAAAAGTCAAGTACCGCCTGTTCCTCTGGGAAAAACACCTCTAATTGATGTGCCTTTCCGACGGGTATCAGTGGATATCTTGGGACCATTACCCAGAACGAAGAAAAGAAATGCATATATTCTTTGTGTGGTTTGTCAGGCTTCACGTTGGCCGGAGGCAGCAGCTTTACCATCAATCGACACCAGGCATGTAGCTGAGGCCCTTTTCAATATATTCGCTCGCATTGGTTTTCCTGAAGTAATACTAACGGACAATGGTTCCCAATTTACTGGGAGGCTGATGAGAGAGGTATATGAAACCTTTAATACCACTCACATTAAATCGTCAGTCTATCATCCTCAAGCGAACGGCCTCGTGGAAAGGTTTAATGCCACTATACTAACCATGCTCAAGAAACTGTCTGAAGGACGACCAAATGAGTGGGATATTTACATACCAGCCGCTTTGTTCGCGTACAGGGAAGTACCGCAGGCCAGCCTGGGTTACTCCCCATATGAGATAATATTTGGCTCTCAGCCACGATGACCCCTGGAAATACTGAGACAAAATTGGACGAAAGAGGAATTGGAAGAGGAAGCTCGTACGGTCTCTAAATACGTGCAGGACCTGCGTGAAAGGCTACAACTAGCGCGAACCATAGCCGTAGAAAACTTAAAGGAGGCACGCCAACGTCAGGAAAGGAATTATAACAGACGTGCCAAGGAGAGAGAACTACACATAGGAGATAAGGTGTTACTGTTGCTACCTAAGAACACAAACAAACTACAGCTATGCTGGCGTGGCCCTTTTGAAGTGACTCAGAAAGTATCAGATACAAACTATAAAGTGAGACTGGGTAAAGGGGAAAAGACATACCACGTTAATCTGCTTAAGAGGTATTTGGAAAGGGAAAATAAGGATCAGACATTAGTTGCTATCGCCATAGCAGAGGACAGTGGTTTAACTAAAGGCTTAACTGAATATCCCCTAACTCAAGGGGAAGGAATAAAAGAGGTGGCCGTATGCTCTGACCTGAATCTTGAGCAACAAAATGAAGTGACTTCCCTGCTAGAACAGTTTCCCCAAGTTTTAACCGATCGACCGATGAGAAACCAATCTAGAAGTATTCACAATGAAACTCATCGATGATCGACCACTAAATGTTAAACTTACCCTGTACCCCACGCCAAGGCTGGAGTAATTGAGGAAGAAATTAAGGAACTGCTCAGGATGGGAAACATCGCACCATCCACATCACCTTACAACGCCCCGGTAGTATTGTTTAGAAAACAAGATGGTACACACCGGATGTGTATAGATTTTAGACGACTGAACGCCGCAGTAGAATTCCAGGCTGAACCACTACCTGACCCAGCCGCTATATTTGCCAAGCTAAGCAAGTCTAAATATTTCAGCAAATTAGATTTAAGTAAATGATATTACCAGATTGAAGTAGAGCCCAAATGTAGGCCTATGTTGGCCTTCAGCACACCTCAAGGTCATTTTGAGTTCCAAACAGTACCATTTGGACTGAGCAATTCATCCAGTGTTTTCACCCGTATGATGCGAAAATTATTAAATCCAATACAAAAACCGGGTTTATTCAATTTCATTGACGACATACTAATTGCTACCGAAACTTGGGAAGAGCATATGGAAGTACTAGAATCACTCTTGACTAGGTTACAGCAGACAGGGTTGACAGCCAAACCTTCAAAATGCATGATCGGATACTCACAGTTGAAATTTCTCGGTCACATGATCCAAGAGAACCTGATAATGCCTGACAATGAGAAAGTGGACAACTTGCTCAAAGCACCAAGGCCCACTACGAAAACTCAAGTCAGATCATTCTTAGGAATGTGTGGATATTATCAGAAGTTTATAACGAATTTCAATTTGTTAGCGGCACCATTGTCTGACTTAACTCGGAAGGATCAACCAGAGAAAGTAAAGTGGACCCATGAGTGTGAGGAAGGATTTACCAAGCTCAAGAACGCATTAGCAGAAAGGCCTGTTCTTAGATTGCCTAATTTAGAGAGGGAGTTTATCCTTAGAACAGACGCTAGTGGCATAGGAATTGGAGCAATTTTGATGCAAGCTGAAGATGGACCAGGATCAGAACCTCGACTTTTTCCAGTTGCATACGCTAGCCGGAAACTTAATAAGTCAGAAAAGAATTATGCCACTGTGGAGCTGGAATGCCTAGCCCTAGTATGGGCAGTAGAAAAATTTCAACCTTATTTATACGGCAAACAGTTTCTACTTCAAACCGACCATCATCCATTATCTTTCCTATCATCATCCAAGAAATTAAACGCTAGGTTAATGAGATGGTCTCTTCTTTTACAACCATACAACTTCCGAGTTGAGTATATCCCTGGAAGGACGAATTACGGTCCCGATTATTTAAGCAGACATCCACCCGATGTCGAACTAGAAGAAGCTGATCGTCAGACAGAAGACTGTTAGATCGAAGAAATTGAGCTCGTTCGCAAGCATATCTGGAAATTCGGAATACACAGATGCCTACTAAGATCAACAACTAGGAATTGTCGTTCATCACTTGACAATTCATCAAGATGAATTATCTCAAAAAGGGGCCTCTGTGACGAAATTTATGAACGTGCAATTCCTCACTGCACAGCAACAACTAAACAAGAAAAGGAAATATCTCTAAAGGCGCACCATTTCGCGCCGTGAGGCGGAATAGTTGAATGCGTATATTAACTGTCATCTAAGAAGTGTGAGAGATGAACCAGTCTCCATTTTTCTTCTGTTGAGGTGATAACATCAACTGTTGTATATTCACTCGGATTGTAACCCTCAAGGAACTAAACATTCCGAAATCCAGATAAGCATCTGGTCCCTGGTTACCGGGACGCCAAGATTCCTTCATCATCTACGACCGGTGCCAGAGGAGAATATCGCAACAGTGTAACAATTCCAGAGGCGATCATCTCCGGATAGACCCTCTACATCCAGCGGCGTACATACCAGTACCCGAATGATGCCGATCCGCCATCCCCAGGAGAGGATCGAAGACGATCAGCCACGATTACACTCGTGCTAATCGAAGCCTGGAAACTCCGCGTTTTCGGAAGTCACTTATATTCATAGGTGAAAATTCAAACCCTTCAAGAGGTTTATTTTGTGTTGAAACAGTGAAGTCCAGGAGGAAGGTATTTACACCGTGACTCAACAGGGGATCAGCCTGCTCCCAGGATCAGCACCACAACGTCGTTGCAGTACTCAACAGTGGAGTCAGCCTGCTCCAAAGGACCAGCACCACAGAGTCATCTGCAACAACTCAACAGTGGAATCAGCCTGACCCGCGGTTCAGCACCACCGAGGACGGACCAGAACCACTCATCAGGGACATCAGCTAATATATCAACTACAGCGCCTCGCAAGGACAAGATTTATCTTTAAGTACCATACCATTGAACATTGGTATAGGGCTGAAGCCTAATGATGAAATCATTATTATAGGGAATTGATAAAAGCTTACTTTAACACTTAATTATGAAAATTTGGATTAGATTAAAATTCATTGTGTAGAATCAGAGTTTCAAATAAGTCATATGACTTTAACATATATCAATTAATGAGTATTTCTCAATATAATGTACATAGTGTAAATAAACTTGTATTTCGTTTAACTTTACACTATTCTTGTTTGTTGTAATCAATTGTGAGATCACTAAAGTTATATCCTTGTAGGCGAGAATGTATTAATTATAATCATTATCCATTATCCCTAAACAACGAACCAAATTACAAGAAACACATCTTTTATCGCCACAATTGTACTGTGTCAAAGCACGACAGTTCTATCAGTCAAGTCTATAGTAAACATTATCAGGGATACGGTGGTTGAGTGGCAAATGCTCTCGACTGGCGTACAAACATGGCCTGTGGACGCAATCATCTTCTGCATAGAAGTAGCGTGAGTGTATCTAATTGAAGATAACATTTAACATAACCTATCAAACCTAGACAGAAGAGCCAGGAGGCAGGCCAAACATTGGGATACAGATAACTTGTTTGTGCCATCGTCCTGCAAGACGGAAGGATGCTGATGAAGCAGATGATATCAAGAATCATTGCCACATTCATCGCATGGTGGATTGATTCCTACCTCTTGGTAGAATCATTAGCAAAGTAAGAGTTAAGATAAAGAGTTTATCGAGTGAAAAAATACTCAGAAACACCTAAAATGTCAGTAATCTGAATATTTCCGGCCATTATACAGGTTTTTAATCCAATCAGTGCTCCGATGATTATTTTAAATGTAATGGGAGCCTACTATAATAGGAACAAGAAAGCACCAGTGGAGAAATAGACATAATAGCGATACAACATGTCTGAAACAATACAGATTACGACTTAAAACCCAATAAAAATCCAAAAATAAAGCGTCTTAGCACGACTCTTGACCTTATTTTTGACAGGTTTGTTAATTATGAGCGCACTCGAGATCTTGAACAACTGAGAATTGCATATTAAAGGATAATTGGGGGGAGGAGGTGGCGGTTACTTCAGCGCAAAACTGCTTTCTGATAGGAATAGGAGATTAAGTAATTCAACATATGATCACTGGCATTACGTAACAAATACATGACTACTTGAATCAAACTGTTGAATGGGTTGCCTGAGGAAACAAGGAAAAAGAGCATTCTATCAAAATTAAAATTCAAATTAAAATGCAAGACTAGACATAAACTAATGATAAGCGTAGGACTTATTAATAATCTGTATAGAAGGGGTGTCTGTAAATTTTAAGATAAGATACGGGTTAGAAATCCAAAGTGTTCTTACGATTTTGAAAAGCAACAAACACAACGACTCTTAAATTATTGTTTTAAAATTATCATGTTAATCTTGAATAAGTTAATGTTAAATGAAAGAAAAGAAAAACGCTGATTCCATATATATTTTATTAACTCTAACTTTTGATCATGAAACATCGAAATTATGAAAGAATTCATATTTTAAAAACGAGACAATGACATCATCCTTTTTAAATAAAATGTAATGCTTCTTTCATTCATCTTAAAATATTTAAAAAAGTATTATTTTAGTTCAATTAAAATAGTTTTGCTATTTAAGAAAAGAGTTTAATTTATGTCAGAGCTAAGAAATGAGGTGAAAGTCTAATAATTTGATTCGTCAATTTTTTTACTATATATTCCCATGTTTTTAAAAGTGTTTAGCCCCCGGGGTATATTCTGACCTATTCCAGATAATACCGGGCTATATTCTTGTCAGGAGTTTAATATGGCATGTTATAAAGGCACTTGTATCGCTTCTCTTCCGACACCAAGTTTGTCAACAAGGCTATTTGCAAAGACAATGAGACATGAAGTTGACATGTTAAGTGGTAATTCGTCCGTTGAGTTACAAAAGTTGTAGTTAGTAGCTGGGAACAGGTTGTAGTTAATGTAATATCATCCTCCCGTCTTGATTCTGCATCTCTCTGAGACTAAGCAGAAATTTACTGTTAGCTCGACCTTTTACTCTATGCAGCTCTGCTGCAATCTCCTCCCGGCTTGATTCTTTCACTCTCTGCAGAAATCTTTTCCCGGCTCATTTCATTAAATTTAGAAGGATCTGCTGCAATCTCTTTCCGTTTTGGATCTTCCAATCTTCTCCCGTTTCGGTTACATTTTGAGGGTCATAAAATGTTCACGTAATGGCAGTTTATAGTTTTTTAAAAGTGCCTATTTCCTCTTCAAGTAAGTTATCAAAGTCATAGTCTGAAGCCGCATCCATCAATGACGTTTGCAGGTGATAATGTTTTTTCTGCTAAGTTCCATTTGGCGCTTTAAGCATCAATTTTAATTCGGCAATAAGTAATTACCAGGCACCATCAAATTTTAGTAGTCGTAGCCGATAAGAGTATAATCGACAAGAGTCATCAGTTTTTGGAAGATTCATTGAGTATACAAAGAAATAAAATATTCTAAACTCCTGCTCGTGCAGTGATAACCCTTCAATTCTTTCCGTGACATTGTAGGGTTACTATCTTTTCTTGGGAGAAGTTGTAAGATTCTTTCTCACCACTGCCCCCATTTGTTAACAAAAACCTCGGTACTCGTGGGACTAGTATCTTTATCTGCTTTCACTCTTGGTTATTGATTGTTACACTCGTCTTCTAATCTCGTTCTCAAACATCATCTCTAAGACTAATAAGTTCCTTTTATTGCTTCACTTCTTCACTTCTATTAATACTCACTATATACTAATTAATATGTACATTCGAAATATCCACACGTCCACACTATCCCTAGCGGTGGGTCTATCGGTGTCTCTCGTTCTCCTAGCCCGTCCTCTTGCCTGGTGATCCCCCCTACCCAAATTCTCACGAGTGCGTCCACACTAATAACCTGCCGACTTCGCCCTCACCTCACACACACTTTTAAAATTCTATTGTCTGAAGTTATCTGTCAATCATCTAGACCACCCTTAGATTAAGATGTGGGTGAGGCCGGTTTAACATAAGCTTGTCTTTTGAAACCCCCACCACTTAAATATCCATCCCCGCGGGGCCAACTTGACTTGTGGTTATCCTTTATCTACTCCGGGCATCTCCGTGCTCGGCTACTTACCTGATTTCCAAATTCAGGCGAGATCATATTTTGTTCCAGAATGTCCTATTTTGCGCCTCCAGTCTACTCGTTTGAAAGACATTTATATAAAAAGGGATTAGCCCGCTCGCAAACCGACTCAAACAGCACATAGTACAGCGAAGACAAAATGAAATTATTATAACACCTTAATATCGATTCTTTTTGTGATAGGTCCAAATATATTTTTTTTGCCCGAAAACTTCTAGTCCTTAGTCTAATTCAGTTGTAAGTGACTTTAAATAATAGTGAAAATTATCTTCATTACTGTAACATACTTTCTTAATTTGTTTACATAATGCCTGATGTTGTTGGCTTCATGCATGTTATTAAAGATGAGTGAATTTAAATGTAAAGCAAATGCAATTTAAAGTAACCTGTCAGACAGAATTCGAACTGGCGTCTTGATTCCAATTGTGAATTTCAAGTCATACTAGTACATGGACCAGATGGATAATATATACCTGATTACACTTTATGGTGCTAAAATAAAATTTTGCTGAAAAATTTAAATGTAAATACACGGAAGAACTGTTCTAGCTGTAATGTTAACTTTTTTCACTTTCTAATTTTTCAAGCATCTGGAAATCGATACATCATGCTGTCAAATTACCCAAGATTATTTACACACTTAAGCAACTCGAAATTTTCTAAAAAAAAAAAAAAGATATTTAGATGCAAATAAAAGATTATACAAGAGATTATGTTTATGATTTGCATACTTTTATGTAAAGAAATTTACATTTTAATGTAAAGAATAACGCTAGGAAATAATTTTGAATTTTAGAGTGAAAATGCAACATTTTCACATAAAAAAAGAGACTAGCAGACGAACGTTTTATTCTTCTTTAAGTAAGGATAATGTAGTATTTTGCAAGACAGTTTAAAATCTAAAGCAATAAAATAAATGATTATTTCAACCAGCTACTTTTCTGGATATATCTCGCAAACATACTTTTTTTTTTTACTTTATCGTAAATACTAAATTGATAAATCCCTTTTTAAAAATAATAGGCTAATTAATTATACTCAAGTTTACTGTGTTAAATAGAATTTTGTTTAAATACATCTCACCATTGCCATTCGTAAAGCCTGCTGTGAGATAACCTTGTATAGTATTAAGAGAATAAAAATATTATATACACCCATCAATGAGTAGACTTCGCTAAACTAATCAAACTAAATTTGCTATTGAGTATGAATGACATATAAAATAGATATTGACAATTTCATCAAATATTATTTTCCATGCTTGGAGGGAAGCAGAAATTTTCATTTTTACATAAAAAAGGGAAAGCTCTTTAATTTTCATTTCTAGCTAGACAAATTATATTTGTCTTCGTATACATTGTCAATAAAAATCATATTTTCTGTTTAATATTATATAATTTTTTAAATTTATTTATTTATTTTTTAAATTTTATTTTATTTTTTGGATGGGCAGTGGGACGTCAAATCTAGCATGAATTGCAGAAACCATAGCCCAATAGCTGCAGAAAAAACTGGAAAAAATGTGTATATTATTAAAATCTCAGATGCAAAATATATCATTTAAAATACTTTAAAAAAAAAAAAAATTAAAAAGCAATAAAGGAATGGTTTTGATCTTTTAAAATTATATTTCAGTGCATATTTTGATTTTTAGATAATTACAATTTTTTAATTTTTATATATAAACATTTTACCCCAAATAAAGTGTAAAGAATCAAATATGGTTAATAAAAGCATGTAGTCTAAATTATGATTGTTTCAAGAAAAGAATAAAATTATAATAACATGGTTTCTAGGATTAGATTTTAACTAGATACGACCCGTGACGTAACCTACGCATTTGTCTTGCGCATACATATTTTAAAAAATCATCTTAAGCCTGGTCCCTATTGGAACTCAGGACGTGTTAGCGCATTTTCGTATTATGTATCAGTACTTACGTTAGATTTCAGCATTATGTAGTTGTCAGTAATTGTGTTTAGATTTTAGACATAGTTTTATGAATTTTCCTGTGTAATGAATATACCTGACAATTTTTTTATTTAAAAGTCATTTCTTTACATTTAAAAAAAATTATTTTCTCTTTAATCTAACTACAAGTCACCACAAATGATGACGTAAAACTCTCTAAACTTTTACACATATTCTAATGACGTCAACTAAAAAAAAACACTAATTATTTTGCACCCTTTCACACCACTCTTCAATGCATGAAGAATTGTGCATTCGACTTCCGGCAATGGCGCCGTTCCCTGAGTTAGTGTTGCTTCTCGATTCGAAATATTTTTTGGTAGTTTTAACGGGTTTTTTAAACGGATCGAGTAACTGAGTGTTGATGCACCAATGGCAGGTCAGGACATACAAAAAACATATATACATCATGGGTCTAGGACTTATGGATCCTGTGATCAGGGTGATGACAGACGGACAAAATGGGTGCAATAGCGATTTCGACATCTCGAAAATGCGCTAAAAATGGTTGGGTGGAAAAGAGCTGCCACAGTGTAAAACAAGAAGAACAACGCGAGTGAATGACGGGGATGCGGGAAGGGGGGGGGGGAAACTGACGACACATTTTGGTGCCGAGACATGCGCACTACAGTTGGCTACCTCTCCCCAAAACGCCCACACAAGCACCTTGAACCATCCTTGCTAACCAGATATAAACTGTGATTGGCAAACACTATCGAGGGTCATTCGTCATGCTTAGATGCCCTAGTCTTGTGTTTGTTCATAGATATAACGAAAATAGATATTTATTTTGTCGATCTAGCAAATGTATGCTAAATTGAAAAAGCATGAATCGAGAATTTGAATGTTGTGGCATTTACCTGACTACTAGAAATAAACAAGCCTTTTCAAGAAATTTTCTTTAGAAATTCAGATATTGTCACAAAAGGATTTTGGCATGAAAACCCCAGGACCAACGCGATGTTTAACAATTGAGATCTATGCCAAATAATATATCTTTGAAATACTGCTCTAAGCTGGTTGCAAATTTGTGTGGGTCATGTAGGGATACAAATTGTAAAGAATAAATAAGAAGACTAAAAGTTCGTCTTTAATATATTGATTTCGAAAAAGGCTTGGCCTAAAATTTGTGATAATTTATAGCCAAATAAATATATCTAGATCCTTTGAAGAAAAATCAAAATGTGGTTCATGTCAATAAATTAATTGCTCACTAGAACCAATAAAAATATATTTAAAGATAGGAATTTCTAACTAATACAGATTTCATCATTAACTATGGTATAACTATTTAAATCAATCGTATCGTCTTTTAAATAAAGTGGACATGTGTCTAACTTAACGGAATATTAGTCTTGGACGCTAGCTGCTTAAATCTATGCAATTCTACGGGTAATCTAAACCGTTATAATTAATTAGTGCCCATGACAGATACGTTTAATACAACTCATTTTAATTAAAATTGCATTCAATCTTTATTATTTAAAAATAAACTATTTATTTAGGCGCTTAATTTATGTTTTTTTAAAATTATATATTTTCAAATCTTTTGTGTTCTTGCTCCCATAGATAAAAAAGTTTACTTTCAGGAGAAATCGAGCTTAGAAAATATATATCTGCGGGAAACTTTTTTTTTTAGAAATAATGCTGTTTTATACTCCAATATTTCTTACTTTCTTTAGCCCAGTGTGGACAAATTACGTTACAGGATCCCGTTCAAATAGATATCCCATTCTGGTTTCTCTCCCATCAAAGCTTAACATATTTTTAATTTTAATTTTTAAAAAGATTTCTTGCAAAAAATAATCCGATTCTATACACGTTAGGTCTTAAACAAGTCTAAAAAATATTTCAATATGACTTTAAAATTTGTTCTATTTATATTTATTATAAATAATTGAGTACGTAAGGAAAAAAGTTATCCGCAGAAGTTTCTAGAATACTCCGAATTATACTCGACTCAAGTGAATACTAGAAGCATACAATCTTATTATAAGAAATATGGGGGTAAAACCTTAAAACGTGTCCTGATAAAAGAGACAAAAAATCAAATAAAATCTTGAAGGAATAACATTTGACTTTCTGGAATACTTTAGACAATCTATCCTTTCAGGTTAACTAAACTGAAAATCGGTAATAAAAACGATTGAATAAGACACTAAATTGAATCCAATGAAAAGCTGTTTAAAGTTACAGAGACGGAATTACAGGTGCTTATGAAATCACGGACAATTCAGTTCTTATCAAGTAAATAATAAGACTAATATTACATTTTTTTGGGCGCGTACGGCGCCAACCTTTTTTTTTAAAGACCAACTAACTTGTCCTTTTTGATAAATACGAATTATTAAACTTTATGAAATGTACGCAAAGTATTTAATAATAATAATAGGGGTTGTATTTTGCGCACCAAACAATGACGTCATCAGAATATTAAATATTTTTACAGTGCTAATCAACACACGATTTTTCAACTAAACTAACTGCTGTAGACTATGTCGTACATCGCTCCTCAGCGTTACAGATCCAGTGACTTGGACTATTTTATTATTTAAACTTCGGAATTTGTAACAGAAAAACTAATTTAAAAAATTAATCCTTCAATGATTAGTTTTAGAATATTGCAGAGTATGTTAATTAAACATTTACAATAGTGACAAGCTATCTTGTTCTCGCCTTATGCTAAGTCGTAACTTCCCGTTTTTCTGGTGTCTACACTGTTTGGTTCTCTTCGTTTTCGAAATGGTAACTGTCAGTATCCTGGTGTTTATGGAACCCACGATGTTCTCCTTTGCGCAATCTATGATGAGTCGCACGTGACTTTTCTCAAGCATTTTAAGTAATTTCGAATAGATGTTCTTTTTTAAAGTTTTTTTTTAATGTTTCATTGCAATTTCATTAAAAATGCACCATTCTGTAAAATTTATAGTATAATAAAAATTTTCATAAATATGTTGCAAGGTATAGAAAAGAGTACTTTTATAAATGGTATTTAGTCAGTGAAATGTATACCATCGTTTTACTTTAAATTATGCATATATATGATTACTAGATTGTGCCGGGGCGCCTACGGCGCCAGCCTTTTTCAAAAGCCCAACTAACTTGTCCTTTTTGGAAAATACGAAATAATAAACTTTCTGAAATGTACGCAAAGTATANTCTGTCTGTCTGTCTGTCTGTCTGTCTGTCTGTCTGTCTGTCTGTCTGTCTGTCTGTTCCCCAATAACTCAAGATCCAGACAACCCAGTCAAGTGAAATTTAGTAAACGTACACACAATTATATGGGGAAGGTTCTTAAATAGGTTTCGTTCCATTCATTCACACTCAGGGGCGCCGGGGGGGGGGGGCAACAACTTTTTTTCCTTATTTGACGTATATAAAAAATGAAAATCAACAATTTTTCTATTTCTCGAGATATAAAAAATGAAAATCAACAATTTTTCTATTTCTCGAGGAGGCAAAAGCATGAAATTTTAGGAAATTGTTAAGTACACTTCTGCAATGGTAACGGGCAAAAATATATTTTAATTACCTCTTTCTGGGGGCTGGGGGCCAAAATTGTTTTTTTTCCCTTATATGAACTATATTTAAAAAACTGAAAATCACTAATTATCCTATTTTACGGATAGGCAGAAGCATGAAACTTTGGCAAGTTGTTAAGTAAGCTAACCCGACGATATTTTGAAATAAACAATTTTAAACTCCCCACTCATGGGGAGCCAGGGGCCCAAATGTAGTGTTTTTTTTACTTATATACACTGTATAAATAGTGAAAATCGCCCATTCTACAATTTTCCATGTAAGTAGAAGAATGAAACTTTGGGAAGTTGTTAAGTACACTCTCCTAACGCTAATTTGCGAAAAGAATTTCAAACTTCCCACTCATTGAGGGCCGGGGGCCCAAATGCTGTTTTTTCTTATATTAGAAACAAACTCATCCCTAACTCTCCAATGTACCGTGTCGTAAAAACATGAATCTTTTGGAAATTACTCTCTTTGCAGTAATGGGGGGAAAAAATTCACACTTATGTGGTGCCGGGGGCCCAAATGTACTTTTTCTTAAGTGGGCTAAATTAACAAAATGTAGACAACGAAATACAATCTAAGGATCACAATTCGATTTTTGAAGGCGGTTATTCGTTTTTAAATATGGAACAGTGCAAAAGGATACCTAAAAATTAAAATTATCAAAGTTTATCTTAACATTATTGTTAACCCAAAATGAGCGGCATCCAGCAAATTTTATATGCCCACAAACAATCAGCATTATCCCCAAGAGTTCCCTTTTTTACCCAAAAATGAGATAATGTATCGCTGTTTACCGAACCCTTGGTTATACAGTCCGATAGTGGTAGCCATGTATTTTTCATATGTTAATAAACTCCACAAGAGAATGCAACATTTTAAAGACGCGTCGTTTATAGGTGACATTATTGTTAACAACTCTTGTGTGGAGTACTTAAAATTCTGAGAGAAAAAAACAACAACATGAATAACTGTATTTTGCGATGCACAATATTACACCCTAATTTCCTGCACAATGTAGGATCTTGTTACATTAAGAGCCTTATTCCACTTCCAGCGCATACCTAATTATTTTTTTAAAAACTTGACATGTGATATCAATGTGGTTATTTTAGATCAAATTCCATTGATGTGCATATACTTAGCATGAAAAATGTCTTTATAAGATCGAAATCGATTAGAGGAAGTGTCTTGTATCTATAAATTCTAGGTTTGTATCAATGCAACCATCCTTGTAACATCTATAGGCCCATTCTCAAGCTTAATCGCAAAGATTAATCACTTAAAATGTTATTGATATTACCTCTGAATTGTTCGTTAGCTATCTTGCTTTGCCTTGGCAACTAAACACATGTTTTAAATATATGTAATATTTAAAACAAGCCGAATTCATACTGAATTTTATACATTCAAGTAATGTAGGGGCTCATTTTGCTATCAAATCAGTACAGAGGAAAAACGCGGAAAAGAATGCACCGGTACCTGAAAAAAATGAAACATTCATTCCGGTCATCTAATACCAAAATGTTTGAGAAGCACTGGCTTACAATTTATTTAACGTCGATTTACATAGCTTCACGCGTGTGACGATATTACAATTTAGACCTTCGCTAAATAAATACTTAAATGACAAAGAAGTGATTTGAAACATACTTAATTTCAAATAGAAAAATTAGTTGTTTGTGTGTTTGTTTATTTTTGTCCTCTGTTTGTTTTTGTTTGTTTGTTGTTCTTTTTTGGGTAGGTGGGGGGTTAAAAGATTTGTGACGTTTTTTTGGAAGGGGTGGGGGGGAGTTGACGATTTTGTGATGACGCGTGACGCGGGGTGGTGGGGGAAGGGGTAAAAAAATTGCCAAAATTACCTAACGTCATTTTTGGACAGCCCCTTTAGCCTCTAAACTACGCATGAGTGTGCAACTTGCAATAGCGTTATTCTCCTACCTACACGGGAAGTTGGAGAAAATGATTAATCTGCTTCAGATAGCTTACAAAAAGGTAACAAAGTCATTTAGGACCCGGCCCCTTATAAGTAAAAATTTCAAAAAATATTATTTCCAATTATCGTCTGGAAAAAGTGCTCAAAAACTTCAAACGTTTCATGTTTAAATTACACGGAAAATTGGAGAATAAGAGATGAGTAAGTTTTTAATAAAAACAATTCATTTCAGGCCCCGGCTCCCATGAAGTGCTAATTTTAAATAAATTTTCACCTGTTACAGTTTCGAAAATGTACTTAACAACATCACCAAGTTTCATGCTTCTGCTTACACGGGAAATATGAGAATGAGTTATTTAAGTTTTTAGATAGTTCATACACATTGAATCCCTCAGCCGTCAAGAAGCAATATTTTAAATAATTTTTTCACCAGCTACCATCGCGGAAATTTACTTAACAACCCCACCCCTCCAACGTTTCACACTTCTAGCTACTCGGAAAATAGGAAATTAGCTTGAGGCAGGCGATAGCAATTCATTGAGACATGGCGATCTCTCCCTCCGCCAGAATCAACCCCTTGCGCCTAGCTATACGCCAATGTCTAAACTGCTGCTTCCCGTTTGTGTTAACACATTGCAATGATTCTGAAAAGTCCACAAGACAAACATGGGGGATAGTAGTATTGAGAACAATATTCTGTCCAAATAGCAAATATCCCTCACCTCGCCAAATGTAGATCAAACGGACGACAAATGTTGATATGGCTTGGAATCATTCAATAGCCAAATTGCTTATAGAGCTCAGATTCCTGATTTTCTTTTGAGCTTTACTTCCCTAGCCTTTGACATTTGGGTTTAGCCGCAAAGCAGCGGAGGTTTGGAATAAGAGATTTCCTCTCCTGGATGAGCTACCGACCATTGATAAAGAGGCACGATCAATTGAAACTACTTATTTTGAGGTGTCAGTTGACCACCTTCATCACTTCCCTTTTAGTAGAATCATGGTCCACCAGTGTTTGATGGGAGCCACTCGTGAAGGCCAGGAGCTGGGTCTTGGTTGACATTGAAAATTTCAATAAATGTAGGACATTTGTAGAGGAGTAAATGATTATTTTCCACCCACGCCCTGGCAATGACAAACTTGGACCATGGTCACGATTTGGACTTAATCTTCAAATATAAAAACAAATAAGAATATTTAAAAAACAACAACAAAACATGTTTTAGTACAGGTCTCACCGAGGTGAGGTAGCATTTTAGTTTTATAATTGTATTAAATTAGTAAAAGTATATTTTTATAACGCCTAAAGTTTTCTTTGATTATTTACAAACTTTATTGTATTGTGGAATAGATGATAATTTTAAATTTATTATGACTCCTAAGATTTTAACATATTTAATTACAGTTATGTCAGTTCCATGAATGAACTATTTATTAGTGGTTTCTTTTTCTTCGTTAATCTTAACAGATGAAACTTTTCTGGCTGTAAAGACAAACTCGAGCTAACTACCCATTTATCAATTCATTAAAGTCTCTTTGTAAAATGTTCCTGCTTGTTCTAATTTAACTGTTCTGTAGATTATACAATTATTATCAAATTATTTAAATTTTGTCTTCGTTGAGATGTTCTTTGTATATCATTTATATCAATTAAAAACATAACTTGAGTTTAACTTATTTGGTTCTCCGATTTTCACGAGTTCAAATCCATAGGTGCGAAGGACTTGTACCGGGGCCCAGGGCGCCTAATGGGTAAGAAGCAGTGGTGCATGTCGCGGAACCCTTAGCCGTGGCATGTGAACGCTGCATCACTTGCCAAAAGCAACTGCTGCCTTGCAGACGGTCTTGGCTGACCAAATGCTATCGAAGCGAATCCAGAAAACATAGCAGGCTGAAGTCGGAGACCAAAGGCCAATTGGCGCAAAACTCGTGACACGCAAAACTAAATATTCAATGTTGAGAACGAAGAAGAAGAGTGATGTAAAGGGCCTAAGATTCCAGAGTAGTCATTTTTTATAGTAAACTATGGTGGTGAATTTTGTCAAATGCCTTTAAGAAGTATAGAAATATTTTATCTATCTGATCATTATTTTCCGAGCTTTTTTGTTTGCTTATCAATTAAACATAAAAATCGTGTTTCACATTCACGGAAAAGAACTAACCAAAACTAAAGATGCAAATTACTTACTACGGCATCCATCCGTCTCGCGAGACGATGGTGCATCACAGTTGGGTTGGGTTGCATTTTCTCGAGTGGCTGTGCAGTCCTATCCTTGAGTGACAGTCTTTGCCACAGTTTTTACACACGAGTTATGTGCTTCCAAATGTTTTGGCCTTTCTCCTAGCTCTTCTGTCTGCAGCCTGATCCATTCTTCGCTCCTCGGCTATTATGACGCTTTCTTTGACAACTGTGCGCCACCTATATCGGTCTTTTGCCTTACACTCCCAGTCACTTGTATGTATTTTGGCTGCTTTCATGTCCCTTTGACAGACACCTTTAAATCGCAAGCGTGGGCAACCTGTTTTCCTCTTTCCTGAAGCAAGTTCACCATATAGAAGGTCCTTCGGGATGCACCCGGGGCTCATTCTTTTGACATGTCCTAGCCACCTCAGGCGTCTTTCACTAAGAATTAAGAACATGCATTGGGTATTGGCACGCGTTAGGACCTCACTATTAGGCACCTTTTCTTGCCATTTAATGCCAAGAATGCGGCGCAAGCATCTCAAATAGAAGCTGTTAAGCTTACGCTCTTGTGATGTATAAGTGGTCCATGTCTCGCTCCCATATAGTAGTGTACTGATGACACAGGCTCGATAGACGCACAGTTTGGTTTTCTCCGTTAGCTTGGTGTTTTGCCAGACCCGCTTATTTAGTTTAGCCATTGTTGCGGCTGCCTTGCCAATTCTGCTGTTTATTTCTTCTTCAATGGACAGTGTGTTGGAGACCTTGGATCCCAAGTAGTTGAAGCTGTCCACAACCTCCAAGTTTTCATTATCGATATTTATGGTAGGAGTGTCTTGGGCCATTATGTTTGGCTTTTTCAAGCTGATTTGCAGACCAAATTCTTTGCAGGCATTGGAGAAGCTTGACACGAGTTGTTGCAAATCAGATTCTGTATGTGCTGTTAGTGCCGCATCATCCGAAAATAGTAGCTCTCGAATTAGGACATCCGTCATTTTGGTCTTGGCTCGGAGGCGGGCAGTGATGAAAAGTCCACCATCAGCTCTGGTATAAAACCAGATTCCCTCACTGCTATCCTGGAATGCGTATCGAAGAAGTACAGAGAAGAATATTGCGAAGAGTGTTGGTGCGAGTACACATCCTTATCTTATCTTATCTTAGATATACAGACGCTCCTTCTATGCAGAAGATAATTGCGTCCACAGACCATGAGAGATGATCTGTTGGCAAGTGATGCAGCGGTCACAGGCCACGGCATCCTTGTTTAACTCCCCTGCTTACAGGGAAGGCCTCTGACTTAGCTCCATCGAACTGCACTGTGCCAAGCATTTTTTCATGGAACTGTCTGATAATGGCAAGTAGGTGAGGGGGACAGCCAATTTTTGCCAGTATTTGGAATAGCCCGATGCGACTGACTAAGTCGAAGGCTTTTGTAAGGTCCACAAATGCAATGTATAGTGGCATCTGCTGCTCTATGCATTTTTCCTGAAGCTGTCGTATGGAGAACACCATGTCTATGGTAGACCGACCGGAACGGAAACCACACTGAGATTCTGGATAGACGCGGGATGCTAGGCTTTGTAAACGTGTTAGTATAACGCGAGCAAAGGTCTTTCCTCCAATACTAAGGAGTGACATGCCGCGATAAGTATTGCAATCACTCCTATCACCTTTGTTTTTATATAGTGTCACTATATTTGCATCCTTTAGGTCTTGGGTGAAGTAGCCCTGTTCCCTGCAGAGAGACATAATCTCCTGCAATGGTTGGAATAAAGCTGTCTTGTCACTCTTTAAAACCTCTGGTGGTGTTCAATCATTTCCAGGCGCCTTTCCACAAGCTAGACTGTCAGTTGCTTTGCTCAGCTCTTCCTGTGTGGGCACGACATCAGGTTCTTCCATGAGTGGCATATCTGGGATGTCATCTAGAGCGGTGCTGGAGACTGTGGTAACTGTTGAATACAATTCCAGATAATGCTCAACCCACCGTTTTAGCTGTGCTGCCTGGTCTTGAATAATTTCTCAAGTTTTGGACTTTAGGGGAGCAGCTTTTGCAAATTACTTAGGAGTCATAATAAATTAGAAACTTTCTTGGAATCACCATATCAATGAAGTTATTAAAAAATCAAATAAAAACTTAGGCTTTATAAAAAAAAGAAACTTTTACAAATGTAACAAAGATTTTTTAAAAAATTAAAATGCTACCTCACTCTGGTGCGACCTATACTAGAATATGCCTCTTCTGTATGGGACCCATCCACCAAAGAAAATATTGATAAGTTAGAAAAAATACAAAAAAGAGGTGCCAGGTTCATTACTGGAGAATATTCAAAACTGACAAGAGTAACACCATTAGTTAAATCATTAAACCTTGAAACACTAGAGGATAGAAGAATCAAGAGTAAATTAGTAATTATACATAAGGCAATTAATTCTAATTTAGAAATACAACACAAAGATAATAATACAACCCTCAAATGGACATAAAGATAAAAACACCTTTCTTATTCCATATGCAAGAACAAATACATACAAGTTTTCTTTCTTTCCGTCCAGTATTCGGACGTGGCATGAGTTGCCTGAAGAAACCAGGAAAGCCAACACTTTATCATTTAAAACTCTAGTAAGAATACAGGACTAATCACAAACCATAGACATACATAGGACGCAATAATCTTCTGTGCAGAAGGAGCGTCTTAAACATATAAGATAATATAAGATCCGTTTTTTTCTAAACTCTTTTTGAGATTGGCCAAGGGCATTATATTTATCAGCGTGGTTAAACATTCCAAAATATAATTTGTGATCTATTAATTTACAGGTAATACTAATAAGTGATACGTTACAAGTCTATAATTACCACGGTCTGATTTATCAAATTTTAAAAGAATGGAGTTAGGTTAGATAATTTCCAATCCTTGTGCACTTTATCCTAGATTAGAGAGGTTTGAAAAAGATCTGCAAGGATGGGGACAATTCATTGCTTCATTCTTTTAATAACCTTGCAGGCACAGTAGCTTTGGTTTTTTTTTTTCCAAAGTTTTTTTAGCAGTGATTGTACACCTATCACGTCTACAGTTATTTTACCTACTGCTTTCATTTTATTTACATTGATTAAAATTTTCTTTGTCGCATGAATCAGCAAATGATGATGCACTTTTTTGTACTAATATTAGCTTTAGTTTCATTATTATTATAGATTTTATTATTTGAAAGTTTTAGTGCAACAATTCTTGTAGGGTCCATGTTTCAGATTTGATAAATGACCATATCTTTTTATTTGTTCTCGTTAGTAATTACATTGTTTATATATTTATTTTTCGGGTTTCGACTAACGTTTTATCGTCAACTTTTTAATCTTTCAGTATTGTGTATCATTTTTAAATGTATAGCCTTAAATTTTAAAAATAACTTGACTTCTATTTTTGTCTCCATAGCTTTTAAAAATAAGAATTAAACGAGCAATTGTTACTCTCCTTACTGTTGATTTGGAGAGTTTCCAGAGTCTCCCTAAATTAGTGGTGGTTTCCGTATTCGTGTATTATTTAACAATGTGCTGTATTATTTCTAAATAGTGTATCTTCTTTTGCAAAATTTTCAATATGGACATCGACCTCTTGTAACTTTCCTAGCCATTGTATCTGTATTTTAATTGCTTTATGATCTGTGTATTTAAGTGTATCTGGTTTATGTATAGCCCTATAAGTTGTAGAAGATATTTTAGTACAAACAACCTTTCTAGCTTAGCATTGGTTGTGTGTACACTGAGCGCATAGTATACATGTTCTCACATTCGCAATATTCTTAAACATACAGCAATTTTGTAAAAAAATGGTGTTCTTTTTTTAAAATTTGTTTCATAATATAAAATCCAATATTAAAAAATATATATCTATACCGTATTCCTAATTAATAGTAAACTTTACTGAAAGCAACCTATAACAAGGAATAATGCTTTATACATTCAAAAATGAATAGATTTTAGCTATTTCCTTTTAAACTGAAATTAACACTAATAAGTGGAGAATTAAATAAAACTGCTATGTCTTTGCTGACTACACCTAACAACCAGTGGCGTAGCTGGGGGCTGTCGGGGGCTTCCGCCCCCGGTGGCACTCATCTAAAGGGTGGCATTTGTGGGCATTTATTTGAAAGATACAGTTATTTCTGACAACTCCCTTTATCTTTTGATGGGGGAAATCAAGGTGAAACAAAAATACTCGAATCTAAATTAACAGTTTCAAACAACATATGTTTTATTACATAGTGATTGTTATAACTATCGCAAAGCCGTTCAAAAATTAAAAATTGCTAAAAAAAAAAAAAAAGAATCGATTTGTTTAGAAAATTAAGCGGCATGCGTCACTAATGGTGATATTGAAACTGTACAAAAAAAAAAACAACATATATATCCACGGGACCTAATTTTATGAACTATTAATAGCACCACGACAGTTTTTGCATGGAATTTCGACATGGACAGGATGATGCGCTAACATGTACCTCCATGACATCGTGTTTCAAACATTTTATTTAACCGCCAGTAGTATTTTATATTACTGTTCCAGTTTTAGAAAATTATTTTAAGGTAACCTACAAAGAATTAAAGGTATTTTGTTTTTTTATTGCCTTAAAGTAGCACACATAATTTGTGTTTTTCATTAAAATATTGTTATTCATTATAAAATGCTACGTCTATCCAATTAAAGCAATGTGTAAATAATTTGAACTTTTCTATTTTATGGAAAATTATTAAGATTTAGCGTTAGAAAAAGAAAATATTCAAATGTACCCGTTAATAAACATCGCTATAACATAAATAATTTCGAAAAAGAAATTAAACATTTCAAACGTCTGGGAAAAAATTGATATCTGAAGAAGTAACTAGTAAAACGAGATCAGATACTGGAACTTTACTCAGTTCATTGCAATATTTGTCTTTTTTATAGTATTCCAATTTACGGGAACCCGTTTTTTTTAAAATAAATAATGACAATTAATTTCATGAAACAAAGTTATGTGCTTATACAGAACGCTTTTACAGATTCCAGAGAGTTGGAGATATCAACTGAACGCCATGATGGAAGCAGAATAAGTATGAGTGTAGAACATTCAGGAGACGGAGTTCTATCTTTAGAGCAAGTCGTACCAAAAGAAATGTTTTTATGTATAGATGTAATTAATAAAGAAATTAATAGAACCCGCTGATGAGGTGCATGTTAGTGCAAGAAAATGTTTGTGTATAATACCATGTAATCTACAAATTGAAAAATGTTATCATTAAAAAAATATATTTATTGCCATTGACAAAGAACAGTTTGAACGAAAAAGGTTCCAGGTTTTTAAATAAAGGCTGTATACAGGGAAAGTCTTTGCAATTGCGGGCCTTAAATGCAGTTAAGCTGGGGAAATGGACGCGCGATGCCCAATTTGGGTAGGAATAAAGTATTTATAAGGGTGATAAGTGAAAATTAAGATAGGTGAGGCTTATGAAAGCGTGAACCCACTACGACCACAGTGGCTTAAGACCAACCCTGGCTTTACCTGCACTACAAGAAGAGGCATTATGTTAGAAAAACAGTGGTGGGGGGGGAATGACCCCATGATCTAAATATATTAAATAGTATAGATTGGAAAACTTTTTAACTAACATTATTATTTTGCTAAGAATGTTGTTCAACAATTGCTATCAGTTTATCTAGTTGTGAAAAGAGCTTCTCCAAACTGCAGTTGATTAAAAAAATTATCTTCGTTCCACTATGAGTGATTTAAGACTACAAAATCGTGCAATACTGTCTAATAACTGAACAAAATAGTACATATAATTTAAATTTTGATAACATAATACAAGATTTCTCAATTATAAAAGTTAGGTAAGTAAATGTAAACATATGTTTACACTAATGAATACTATTCTCTGTTTATAAAATAAAACATATATATCTATTTTTAAATAAAAAATAAAAACATATTAATTGTTCATAATTTTGGGTGTAAATTTGGAATATGTTTTTGTTTCATTTGGGTGGTGGGAGGCCTATGACATCAATAACTTTCTTGTGGCATTTAGCAAAAGAATCTTGTAATTTTTCAAATGTGTACTTATGTATTTACATGTCTTATTCGGTATATGATCTTATTCGGCCATTTTATTAATGGTTACATAAATATGGCAAGGTATGGTTAACATGTTCCACAACTTCTACTTTATCAGTTAACTTTTTTTCAAAATACATTTTTTAAAATTAATGTTTATTAATTTATACAACCATTATACGATTGACTTAATGCAGTCCCGCGATTTTGGCTGATAATTCACCCCTTGCCTTCCTGGTCACACGTAGTCACAAAAACTTAGACCCCTTCTTCAATGTGACATCACAAAGCTTCCCCCCCCCCCCACATTTCATAAAGCCGTACATTCTATTTGAAAATGCGCATATTTCCAATTAATTTTTTTTCATTTAAATATTTTAAAGTGAAAGCTGCACTCTATTATCGTAAAACGTGTGAAACCAAGTAAAAGAACATAAAATAAATTGTCGGTAAAAATACATATAAGTGGAATTTCATTTAAATTTTCGAGTTTTGATGTGACTTCCAATGTGTGTTGCCCTCTCCCCCCACATATGTGACATTATTTATGAACTTCCCTAAAAGGGTGGCAAATTGGAGATCGCCCTAGGCGTCAAAAGGTCTAGCTACGCCACTGCTAACAACTATATATATATATATATANTATATATTTGTATTTTAATGTTTGTATAATCAATGCATATTAAAAAATACAGAATTTTTATAAAAAAAAAGAAAATTTAACTCTTTTAAACACAAATTTTGAATATTGAGCTCGTTTTCAAATATAGTCTATTACGTAATACTAACATTAGGATTACTTTTTAAATAAATTTAACACACACAAAATAACTTGCTGCGACATGAACGAAATCTCAAAAGGTAAATATAGCATGTACATTTTTAAAGAAAATTTTATGAGTACCAAAGTATTATGTCTAGAAATTGTTTCTAAAAAACTGATCCATACAGAAATACATAGATCTATTATTTTTCGTGTTGAAGCATGTTTATTAAAGGTAATACTCTTGTAAAATTTGATTCAAAAATAGTAGAAATAACCGGATTTATTTTACTTGACTCAACTACGAGTTCTTTTTCCAAGCAGTGTATCTCAGTAGAGGGTAATTGTCAGGGGTATGAGAACCACTGGGGTTTTCATTTGGAATATTGCCTGGTCACGGGCTCATGTTTTGAACTCTGGACGAGTTCACTCGAGTTCATGTCACGAGGGGAGCGTTTGCTCAGACCACGCAGGGTCTGTCCAGAGACCCCGGGTATATAACTCGTGGGTCTCGGTGTGTAGGACAGAGACGGACATGATGTTATGTTGTAGAGAGCAGTGGGGTGTAGACAAGTGACCAGTGTCAGAACACGAGATTACCGCAACTGTAGAGCGGCCGTGTTAGTCCGTAGGACGGTACAGCGGGCTAGATGATAACTGAGAGACAGGAAGATAGGTGTTAGTGAGACGAGCAGAAGTCTACATAGTTGAAAAGTGTCTTGGCATGTAAATAAAGATTGCTGATGAGAAAAAGGACTTGTGTTGCATTACTTGTACAACAGTGTTGGAGTGTAAGCTCGGGACCTAAAACCCTAGACAGCGGTACACGACATGGGGGCCCGCCAGTGAAAGCCGCACAAGAGCCTGACAGCGAGAGCCGTGAGTCATCACAACGTGGACAGTGAAGTACACATTCCGTGTGCTGTCGCCGTGAGTCATCACAACGTGGACAGTGAAGTACCATTCCGTGTGCTGTCGCCGTGATTCATCACAACGTGAACAGTTAAGTACACATTCCGTGTGCTGCGCCGTGAGTCATCACAACGTTGGGCAGTTCTGTGTCCATAGTACATTCATTGAGCTATTGAACTGTGTTGCTTGGCTCCTTGGCTTTGATTTGGACACTTTCGTTATATGTTTTTGTGATGGACATTGGCAGTGTATGTGATTCTTGTTTACGTAAGTAGAATAATAACCTTTTCTGTTTTCTTTAATACATTTTTTATATAATAGCATTAATAAATAAATAGCATTTTTTTTTTAAAATGGAAACTAGAAGTAAAATGAAAGAGATAGATAAAATAATGGTAGATCTGAAAGCGATGGGAGAACAACACTTAAGGTTAGAGGGACAGGAATTGGATAAATTTGTATTAGAGCAATGGCGAAAATTGGAAGAAGATGAACGAGAAGACAAGAGAAGGAGAGAAGCTGAGCAAATTAGAAGGGAGGAAGACGAACGAGAAGATAAGAGAAGGAGAGAAGCGGCAGACATTCGAAGTCATGAATTAGAAATAGAGAGAATGAGATTGGAAGCAATAAAAAAGACGAAGGAGTTGGAATCGAAACGCGCAAAATTAAAAACTACCATTTGCTAAAGAGCCTACAAAAGTAAGACAAATCTACTGATCTTGACGAATACATTGACAATTTTGAACATGTGGCCCAGCAAAATGGAGTGCCCAAAGAAGAGTGGTTGGCCGAATTACAAGTACGAGTGACGGGGGATCTACAGGCATTCTTGTTAACAGAGGATGTTAGAAAAAAATATCATGAATATGACACCGTTAAATCACTGTTGTTGACGCACGCAGGATATAGTGCAGAGAGATATAGAGTAAAGTGGAATGAACTTAAACCACTGACTGATAATTTTAGAGAATTTCATTCACAATTGGTAAGGAGTTTAGACAACTGGGTGACGAGTACAGGAACAGACAGGTCGTACGAGGGGTTACGAGACCTGATGTGCCGTAATAAACTACTCATAAACATGAATCCCGAGATTGTGAAAACAGTTTTATTAAACAAACCCACAAATTGCGAAAGTGTGCTGACTCAAATTGACACTATCAAATCAACAGGGCAAGATAGCGTGGCCAAGAATAACAAAACAATTTTTCAGGCTGGGAGCGCAGAAGTATT
>MUZC01001680.1:0-17971 GCA_002072015.1 Radix auricularia
TAATATTAATATTATATATGATGATTTCATACTAGAAAACTTATAGTTATAGTAAACGTAAAAGGGTTTAATGTAAATTGGACCTGTATTTCTCTGTAAACTGACTTTAATATTACTTATTCTAGTTAGAAACAGTTGTATTAGAATAGTAAAAATAGTTTTATCACTAGGATTAATACTATTAAATGACCATTATTATTCGTAGTTTTAGTTTTACTGCACTGCAGACTGCAGCGTCTGGAGTTGTCACTGCCGTGTAGTTTTAAATTTTAATACAAATTTTAATTTTGTTGTCTTTCCAGGAAATTTAAAATATTATAAAACATTTTAAATATTAATTTTGAAGTTAATATTAAGGGATATTTATTTAACGTTACATTTAATATAATATTAAAAATAATTATATCATTAAATATTACTTGTAAATTACAAGTATAGTATAAATAATATATAACGAGCAAAATACCCGTGCTATGCTACGGGGTAGGCACAATAAGAGTAACTTTATTTAGTTATTGGTCTCAAATTCTCCTTAAAAATTAATATAAACGGATCTGGAAATTAGGGTTGTGAAAAATCAAACCCTTCTTAATAAAAACAAAGATAAGTGTGTCGAGAAAAATAAACAATATATTATTAGTTTAAATATTACCCATTAATTTGGGTATTTCTGCTTTAATATAGCAACATCATTATCATCCGTGGTTCTACAGCCCATGTAGGGCCCTGGCTTGCTCAACCATATCCTTCCATTCAGATCGATTAATGGCTTTCTTTTACCATGCTCGAACCCCTTTAATAACGCATGGTATATTCTCTACCAGAATAACAAATGTCGTTAACAGTTACAAAAAGATAACGGGCAAAGTTCACTTTCTTTTCACGTGTATAAAAACATGAAAACCATATCTTTCCACAGGATTTCTTTGGTTCTTAGAAATAGCTCGCTAAATACCCATTTCATTTACAGTCTAAGCATGAAATTAGTTCAAGACGAATAGGATATTTTTAGCAAGATAATATTTGTGAATATTGTGGCTTGGGGTGTACTTGTTTTAAAGCCACATATTCCTTTAACGTGAATAAAAACATAAGAACAATGCTGCTTTTTAAGAAAATGATGAGAAATTGATCTTCTTTTGAATTTTCTGTCAAGCATTATATATTCCCGCACATTTTTTCTAATCGTAAAAATTTACTTTATATCAATCTTTTTTCCCGTTGTAAACTATTCTTCTAATAAACTCAAAACAGCTTGGCACAAAATGAATTGTTGTCAGTGTGTTTTTTGACATAACACGCACTTCCTTATGCTAGATCCTATGTATAAGTCGTAATATCCGTGATATTTCTGTACACTTGATATATTTACATCTTAAAGAACAGTTTTTACCCAAAGCGTATGTCATGCAACCGCATTTTTCGAGAAATGCACCCAATTTTTTAAATTGATTTTTCATCAGCTTAGAGTAAAATACATGTGTTAAGATTACTTTTTTCATTGGAAAAGCACTCCAAAACATTATTTCTATTTCTAGGCTAAGCATGCCCTTAGTCAAATGAATAGGATTTTTTTTGCGCCAGATACTTTACTTTAGTTATGCAAATAGTATTTTCTATTTGGTGGTTGGACACTTCGACCCCGTACGATTCGACCCTGGACGATTCGACCCTGGACGGTTCGACCCTGGCAGTTTGACCACAGGAGGTTATGTCCCCGGTCGTTTCGACTCCGGTCGGTTCGACCACGGAAGGTTCGACCCCGGGGAGATTCGATCCCGGACTATTCCGCCGAGGGACGTTTCGACTCCGAACATTTCAACCCCTTTCTATCTACACCGTAGAAAATTATTATTATTTTTGTTTGTATATATAATTTTAAAAATACTGGTTGCCATGTTAGAGGCGCAACATTCGTAGACATAGAAATAACCAAATCACACACACATACGCACATAGCCCTTCCCCCCTTCACACACAAACTTGCACCAATAGAAAACTCTACAGTTTTAACCATAACACGTACCATAATATTGCATTATTCTAGCAATAAGTCTTTTTTATGTAAGCTTTTTCATTCATCTACCAATTAATCCACAACATCCATTCCTTTACAGTTGATGCATTACCTTTATTTAGGACAAATTAGATTTATTTTATTGAGCTGTTTAATACTTATGTGATTAGGATGCATAGGGTTGGGGTGATTTTTAAATATTGTCTATTTGTTAAAAGTCACTTTGAATCGCAAAGTTTGGGTTTAAAAATTTACACTGCTGGTTTTCTTAATCTTTGCAAAAAGGACATTATCAGTTGCTATGAAATAGTGCCACTCAGGGCTCGGAAATATTATAAACTCATGACCTAAGAAATGAAATGCACCCTTCAAATAGCTCACAAAGTTGCCCCTCTTTATAAAAATTACAATTCCGCTATTTAACTTACAACAGTGTATAGATCTAAATGCTTATACACGTACCATTTTTTAAATTTAAAAACCCTGAGCGTTTACTTTCAATACGAATTTCCTTAATGACAGTTTATAATGAAATCGGTCCAAAACACTCACTTGTATTAAGTAAGCACCTAAGAGAAATATCTCTTCCTCCTAACAAATATTTGCAATTGTTTTTTATGATAAATCACTCGTTGAATGTTTCAAAAGCTGTTCCGTGTTAATTTTTCTTTAAGAAATTTTTATTCTCTGTAAATTTGACTTGTTATAAGCCAGTATAAAATTTGCCTCCATCCGATTATATACATAGATGTATAAAAGCTTATATTATAAAATCATTATATTATAAAATCATTATGATTTTTACGTCTATATTTTCAATTTTAAAAAAGTAATCAAGAGTTGCGTGGTATAGGGGCTTCTGACTGACGGACGCGCTTAGGCGCTTTATTATATCTATATAATAATGCGCCTAAGCACATTTCCGTCCGTCAGTGTGTGTGTGTGAAGCCCCTATACCACGCAACTCTTGCTAACTTTTTTTAAAAATTGAAAATATAGACGCAAAATCATAATGATTTTGGGTTTGAGATTAACAGAGGGTGTGGTTTTGCGCGCCGTAAAAATAAAATTAAGTGGCGTCATGAAGCTTTTATTATATTAATTTATTTGATGTTACTTTTTACCTTGATTATAATCCGAGTGTGAGAATATGCATCTGTGCGAGTGTGTTCATATGTGTGTGCGTGTGTGCGCGCGTCTGTGTGTGCGTGTGACTGTGTGTTTGTATTAGTTGTTAAATAATGATTTAATTCATAGATTGCTAAAAGTGAAATTAAATATTGAAAAGACATTACAAGGTAATGATTTAGGTATAGTTAGATTATGCACTGGATTATAAAAAATTCCGTTAATTTTATGAACACAAGTTTCTGCCAATGCGATCTTCGTGGGTGCTTGAATAAAAGATAACGGGAAGTCATTGAATGTGACTTAAAAAATTGTTAATGAGAGGATCAATCTCCAAAAATTTTTTCAGAGATGGTTTTTCTTTATGTCTCATTTTAGAAGATATGAGCCTTTGAGCATTAGAAAATAAACAGTGAAAAAGAACGTATAGTCGCTATTGAAATGCATTATTTAGTTATAATATATAATTGGGTAACATTGAGGCTAATTGGCGCATAATTATTTTTAAAGAGAATGGAACCTTTCTAAAATTTTACATTGTATTTTACATTAATAAAATCACACGAAGATGGGTCGAACTAATATCTCATAGTCACTGTTAAATAACTTTAGAAATAAATGTGAAGAAATTATTTAATTGCAGACGAAATATCAATTTTACATTTTAATATGAGCTTTTATATATATATGTATATAATCGGATGGAAGCAAATTTTATAAGGGCTTATAACAAGTAAAAATTACAGAAAATGACATTTCTTAATAGAAAACTTAACATGGAACCGCTTTTGAAGTATTTATCAAGTGATTCATCATAAAAACATTTCCAAACGGCTCAATAAAAATAATTCTCATTTGTCCTAAATAAATGTCATCTATAAACTGTTAAGGAATGGATGTTTTGATTAATTGGTATATGATTGAAAAATCTTACGTCAAAAAAGACTTATTGCTAGAATAATGCAATATTATGATACGTGCTTTGGTAAAAAAAAACTGTAGTATTGTCAATTGGTGCAAGTTTGTGTGTGTTTGTAGTGGGGGAGGGGCTATGTGCGTATGTGTGTGTGATTTGCTAATTTTCAAGTCTGCTAAAGTTGCGCCTCTAACATAACAACCAGTATTTATCTTCTTAAACCACTCATAGTTGTTTGATTTTACGCCAAATGTTTTCTTTACTGTAATATATTATCGGAAATATAATATTGCAAGCTGGTATGATTTTTGGATAAACCAGTGAACTTCATGCAGGCATATAAAAACACTAAATCCCTAAAAAAATATATAAATAGTAAGATTTACGGATCATTCTATCCCGGACGATTCAACCCTGCCAGTTCGACCACATGTAATTTCGTCCCCAGGACGTTTCGTCCCCAGGTCGTTTCGACCACATGACGTTTCGACCCAAGGGTGTTTCGACCCCGGACGTTTCGGCCACTTTCAATCTACACCGTAGAAATTTATTATTATTTTTTGTATATATAAATTTAGTTAATGGTATAAAAATAATTCATAATTTTTCAGCTTATCGGCAATCTTTTTAAAAAATCATTTATTTTTGTTATCACAGCGAAAATCATTGAGCCACTTAAATATATACATCTTTAAAACCCAATTTAACCTAGGTCCTTTTTAAGTGTGTATGGGATAGGAGTTGAAATTCTGTTTTTAATTTCTAATTCATAATTTATTTTAAAATAATAATAGTAATAAAACAACTCATTATAAATGAAAAATAAATCTCAGTTTAGAAACGAAAGTGTCGAAACGTTAAGGGTCGAAATACCATAGGGTGGAAAAGTCCCGTGATGGAACTGTCCAGGATCGATTCGCCTGGGGTCGAACCGTCCGTGGTAGAAACATCCAGAGTCCAAACGACCTGGGAACGAAACGTCCTGTGGTCGAACTTTCCGGGGTTGAAGTATCCAAGCACCAAATAGAAAATACTTTTTGCACATTTAAAGTAAACCAGGAAGGTACATTTTCAGCTAAAAACTTGCGATTTAATGTGTTTCTTTAAAACTCATACATACTTTAATTTTGCATCAATATTCACATAATTAATATCTGGCGCATAAAAAAAACCCTATTCATTTGACTAAGGCCATTCTTAGCCTCGATATAGAAATACATTTTTGGAGAGCTTTGCCCATGAAAAAAGAAATATTAAAACATGTATTTTACGCTAAGAACTAACGAATCATGAAACATCCATTTTTTAAAAAATCGGGTACATTTCTCGAACAATGCGGTTGCATGACATGCGCTTCGGGTAAAAACTGTTCTTTAAGTTTTAAGGTGCAAATAAGTGTAAAGAAATATCACGGGTATTACGACTTATAAATAGGATCAAGCATAAAAAAGTGCGTGTTATGTCGAAGAAACACACTGACAACAACTCATTTTGTGCCAAACTGTTTTGAGTTTATTAGAAGAATAGTATACAACGGGATAAAGATTGATATAAGTGAATTGTTACTATTAGAAAAAATGTGCGGGAATATATAATAATTGACATAAAATGTGTAAGGATATCGATTTCTTACCATTTTCTGAAAAAGCAGCATTGTTCTTAAGTTTTTATTCACGTTAAAGGAACATGTGCCTTTAAAATAAATAAACCATTTTTCCACTCTCCCCCAGCCACAAAATTCACATATATTATAAGGATAAAATCATCCTATTCGTTTGAACTAATTTCATGCTTAGTCATTAAATGAAATGGGTGTTTAGAAAGCTATTTCTAAGAGCAAAAGGAATCACGTGGAAAGATATTGTTTTCATGTTTTGATCCAAGTAAAAAGAAAGTGAGCCTTGCCGCCCTTGCCCGTTAGATTTTTGTAACGGTTAACGACATTTGTTATTCTGATAGGGTATATAGCACGTGATATTAAAGGGGTTCTAGCATGGTGACAGAAAGCCATCAATCGATCTGAATGGAAGGATGTGGTTGAGCAGGCCAGGGCCATACATGGGCTGTAGAGCCACAGATTATAATGATGATGTTATATTGAAGCACAGATGCCAAAATTGATGGGTAATATTTAAATTAATAATATTTTTATTTTTCTCGACACACATATCGTTTTTTTAAGAAGGGGTTTGATTTATCACTACCCAAATTTCGAGATGCGTTTACTTTTATTTTTAAGGAGAATTTGAGACCCAAAACCAAATAAAGTTATTCTTATTGTGCCTACCCCGTAGCGTAGCACGGGTATTTTGCTCGTAGATATATGAATATACAAAATAACTGCATAGCATTAATTGGAACAAAAGTTGTTTAAATAGTGAAATAAGTATTTCGCTTCATTAATTTATAATATTTGTTATTTGATTCCCTAATTAAATAAACAACATCTACAATAATAATTGTAGCTTACTTACTTGTATAATTAGGTTCGTCTGCAATTTCAAGCCTAAGTTTCCTTCCAAAATTCCTAGTCATATTACTATTATTACAGACTACTGTACTGATACTGTGACTGTGATAACACTTCGACGACATTGTTGAGAGAGGAGTTTGGGTTCATGAACTTCAGAATTTATTTTGTCAATATCCATAACAAAAATCAAAATGATTTTAGTTTAAAATGGAAACCTACTGTTTTATATGTTGAAAATCATGCATGAAAGCCAATTCTTATTTATCAAATGATTATTTACACACATAAAATGAGACGAAGTGGCACAAATTTCCGCCATTTTGTTGACTTTTGAAAGCCAATTCGCGCGATGCGCTGGAAAAAATCAAATTGTTCGCGCGTATACGCGTGTATACTGGCGTTTTTACGCTGTCAGTGTAACCACGCACTATATGTTATTGCATTTTTTTTTTCGAGAGGTTTCAGATGCGCGACTAGATGTGCGAATTCGCGTGCAGTGTAACCACAGCCTNGATCATTAGTTATTCGTGAGCACATGATTTAGTAAGAGCTTTGTCTATCATTAGTTATTAGTGAGCACATGATTTAGTAAGGGCTTTGTCTATCATTAGTTATTAGTGAGCACATGATTTAGTAAGGACTTTGTTTATCATTAGTATCGGTAAGCTCGCAACTGAACCATGACATAACAGGTTGCTAATGATACTTGCGTGCTATTCTTTTCATTATATGTGAGGTATTTGAACAATAACATAACGGTCAGCTTGTGTAATATTCGTAACAGTATGTTCCTTATATTTGAGGCAACTTAACCATAAAGTGACGGCTAGCTTGTAAGGATGACACACAGGGTGATCTTTGACTGTAGACATGTTATAAATAAAACTACATTGGGACCTCTTGAAATGTAAATATCAATGAAATATTACATTAATTAGTTTAAGTGAACGCTCCGCTTATTTTTCTCTCTTTTCCTTCGCTAATGTCTTCATTTGTTTATTACTCAGTTGTGTTTGTTATGTTTTTAAATTTGTGTCCCTTCTTTTATTCTATGAAATTCCATTAAGAAATAAACTTTATTTCTGTCAATTTAGAGTAATTTAGACAAAACAAATTTAAGATTTGTTTTTGCTTTTTTAGATGAAAATAAAAAGAAAAAAAATGTAACTATCTTTTAGAAATTACTAATTCTAGGAAGTCGTTTCAATTGTTTGTAAGTGAAGTAGTGTTGACAAGTTTCATTTAGCCACCACTAAAGAGCAAAGAATAATAATTGTGTGATTAGCAAAATGTCTCAGGGCCTTGCCAGTGCCGAGGTTCAGACCCGTGATTTCTTTTTTCGGCATGTATGTAAATCGATATCTTTACAAATGAAATTTTATATTTTGGTACAGAATAGATAATAAATACAATATTTGTGGCTAGTCTAGGAATTTCATTAAATTAACATTGGTTTCATACCGCACATACCACATAATACATGCCCTACCCGCTAACATTTAAGTAATATTAAGGGTAAATTCCGTTTTAAGAAATACTTTTTTGAAACTTGTGTGATCTCCATTGTTATGAATAGTTGGTATTAGAAAAAGTCTTATATGGCGATATTTTTTTTCTTTAAACAAATGTTTTCCAAGAGACATAATGACATCATAAAAAAGTTTTTGTTAAATTAAAAAAAAAATAATTCTGATTCTATCACAAATGTGTTTATGCGTAAAATTATATTAATAGTTGCGTCCAGTTTTTATTTTCACTGAACATGTGTTATCATTACATTATTTCTATTATTAATTTCTAATATTAAAATAAACCTAACATAGATATAATTATATAAACATAAAGACGAAGAGGCCTGACTACAGACAACAAACTTTCTGGTCGGTGAAGTAAATGAAATTTCCTAAAACATTACATACAATAACGGAATAGGCCAAGGTCTGTTGTAAATATTACTATGGTATCGTCAGTATTTTGGTTGTATATTTCCTATAAAGTACTAACATATTACAATTTTAGTTTATCGATAACAATGAGGTTAATAGTATTTTACATGGTTGGACTTTAGATTTATAGTTAGTTTCAAGTTATGGATGTTCTATATTAAAACTTTTAACATTGACGTCATCATTGACGGGATAGTTGACTTGATCTTTGATGTTATTGATTGACATGAGGAGCGTCATTTCTGATTGACAAAAATGTTCGGTGTCATTCAATTAGCGGAAGCAACCAACACAACTAGGAGTGAAGAGAGAAGAGCCTGGAGAAAGGGGAAGGGGGGAACATAGCAGGAGTCAACGCTAATTCCCTTGATGACGAACGGATGCCATATATATTTTTTGATGTGAATCAGTTACATGAATTATTGACGAAATATATATTTTAAAATGACTTACCTTCCCTAGAGTTTTAATCTTCGTTTAGATAATATTATTTCTTAGCTAACATAAGACACACGTTAAGACTGACTGTACACGACGTCACAAAGTTTCATGTAGAAGACTGGTGTTGTAAGATTGTAGTACAGGACCACACAAAGTTTTATGTACAAGTCTGGTGTTTTAAGATAGTAGTACACGACCACACAAAGTTTCATGTAGAAGTCTGGTGTTGTATGATAGTAGTAAGACAAAGCCTGTAAACTTTCTTTATATAAACATATATATACAAAGAAATTAGTTCAAAAAAGTCCCGAGAAAGTATATTTCGTGACAATTAGTTAGCATCTTAATTGTTTAAAGTTTATAGACTTACACAAACTTATACATTGACAATAGTTAGATAATACTTTTTGATAACATCAAATGACTTCTTTCATTAAAGATATAAGAAATACTTTTTAAAGTATTATCAGCTTTAAAAAGTTGAAATAAGTATGATGATTGCTATGACCAACAAATTTTAATACCAGATGGAAGACCACGGTAATTGAACAAATACCAATCAAGGCTTAAGATTATTACCTTCAACATTGTTCAATGACACAATTTTTATAGATCCACACATATTCTTAGTACTATCGGAATATTTTAAATTGTATTCGTGTAAAAATTGTGTCTATGTTTTGCCGTAGAGAAAGAACACTATCTTAAAATAGAATTTCATCACAACTTCTAATGCGCATTATTGTTCATGGCCGTAATCTGTGCACCAAAACGCTCCGATAGAAATATATGGTAACATTGTGTTGTCCTTTAAAGAATGTAGGCTAGAAGTTTTGAATTTCATTTTTTTTTAAAATCTAATTTTAAATTTAATATATAATACCGTGAGACATTATTATAAACTTGTGTTAGTTCAAATTTTTTTTAAAAAATCATTTTTTAGTAATCAACAAAGAAGTTCACACACATAAATTAAAAAAAGATAATACAAAATTATTTGTTACATTATTTATAGTTTCGTAACCTTTAAAATTAACTTATTAAGATTAAGCTATATGGATGTAAATCTATTTCAGAGCGTCCGAAGTTTTGATCTCATTATTTCTCTATACAAGTGGCATGCCACTGAATTCGAACCCTATAATTAGGGATACAATAACATTCAAATACAATTATTTTCGTCCCAACTATTTAAAACTAGATCAGAAAAAACATAATCTTGTCTGTATTTTATCCTATTTTTTAGGGCTGCGGAAATTATCGATTAATTTCTCGATTATTTTGTAATTTTTTTTATCGATTAATATAATTTTAATCGATAAAATAGAACATACAATTTTATTTTAAAATGTACTTGAAATTTCTTAATAAATAATTAATTATTAAAATTATATATATTTTTTTTTATTTATGTAAAAATTTCTCCATTTAAAGTAAAGACTTTAAATGTGTAAATTTTTAAGTGACCTGTTTTAAACGGACATTGATCTTTAAAAAAAATACAATGTTTTTAATTAATTTTCCCAATGTACTAATACTATTTTTATTTCTACCACACTTTTCCCTCAGATTATTATTATTTATTTATATGTGTCTACGTAAACAAAATGATTATTATTCCTTATTTCTTGCATATCAGAACAGATTAGCTGTGTTATGTTACAAACTTTTAGGGTTATGAAATTACTGAGACTTAGCATATTTTGGTAAATAATTTATCGTTATTTTAATTGATCTCTATATGGTAATCAAATTATAATTTATAATAAATATCAATTTACTTTTTTAAAATTGTCTGACTTTAAAATGATTTGATTATATAACTGAGATCAAAGTGTGGCAATATTTTAAAAGTTAAATTATAACACAAATGAGAGCAAATATCTTTAGACTTTGGTGGAGAGCATAGATACTAAAATAAACAAAATAACAAGCTTTAATGATTTATTACATAATTAACTAAAAAATGGCATACTCCCTTATAATTTTTTTAGCGGAAATTGACAAAACTCGTTTGAACATGAAGATAACCAATTACAATTAATAAAACATAAAAGAAAATGTCTGCGTTCTTTACTAAATATTCGTTTTGGGAAGAATAAAATGATCTATTTAGAAATCTTTTGAAATTTCAAAGCAGAGAAGAAGACTTGCTGGCTTACTCTTAACACTTAACAAGTCTGCATTCAGACTGAACCAAAGATAGTTATGTTTTTAAATTATATGTGGTCTCATACAGAGAATGTTTTGTATTGTCTTCTGTCAAACAATCGTTGGTAATGTATTTTAGTTATATGTTTTATGACTAAATCTAAAGAGTATTATTATTTTTATAAAGAGAATAATTTAAATTACAAAGATAACGATATTATTCTAACAGTTTTGAAAATAGCTTTTTCTAAAAACATGTATCTAATAATCTTTCATCTTTATTTAAATTATTCTTAAACGAACATGGTCAAATGAGCATAACAAATGATACCAACTGGAGTCAAAATATCACAGAGGGCAAGCGTATTAGATTGACATGTAACAAGATGTCCCCTTGCGTTGTACCTTCACAGAATAAAATATGATTCGTTGTGGAGTGGTTGTCCTGTCTTAAGTTCAAGCATCAGAGTAAACATTAAAAAAACGTTGTTTTATTTCTGTCCGTTATTTGCCCTAATTTTTTGAGAAAATGATAAACCCAAGTGTCATCATATCACAGTGTATGGTTGGCAAGGGATGGTAGTAAAGGGTAAAGGGCAGGTAACACCAACATATCATGTATATGGTTGGCAAGGGATGATAGTAAAGGATGAAGGGCAGGTAACACATGCAAATCACAGTATATTGTTGGCAAGTGATGGTAGTAAAGTTTGAAGGAGAGGTAACACCAACAAATCACAGTATATGGTTGTCCAGGGATGGCAGTAAAGGGCTGTTAACACCAGCAAACCACAGTATATGGTTGGCAAGGGATGTTAGTAAAGGGTGAAGGGCATGTAACAACAAAAAATCACAATATATGGTTGGCAAGGTATGGTAGTAAAGTGTCAAGGGCAGGTAACACCAACAAATCACATTATATGGATGTCAAGGGTTGGTAGTAAAGGGTTAAGGACAGGTAACACCAACAAACCACAGTATATGGTTCTCAAGGGATGGTAGTAAAGGGTTAAGGGCAGGTAACAACACTTGCTGTGTAGATTCACGTCTCATCGTTCACTCACTTTGTTTCCTTACTGTTAGCTACTAATTGTGTTCGTTGTCTCAGCCCCATTCGCATTTTAGCAATAACTTTGATGAGCAAGTATGCGGCGTATGCTACGCCGGGGGTCGTATCTGGTATTATTTATTATCATTATTCTAACATATTGTAAATAGTAATGCCCTAAAAAGCTATTCTGAATCTAATATTTAATGTTGTTTAAAAAAAAGGTTAAATTACTTCTATTATCTAAAAACTTATACAACACTTATTCTTAGTAAAAAATGAAAATAAACAATTAAAAAAGAATATTTTAAAAAATTAAATAAGATTTTTAAAAAGTGTGTGTACATGACAATTTAGTGTTATATCACGGGCATTTTGGTAAGGTCTTAGTATATACAATTTTGTAAGGTCTAAGTATGTACATTTTTGATATAGTATTAAAATTAATACATAGATGCGACACAAATAAAATGCAAAATAATACTATTTTATATCTTAAATTAGTTTAGCTATAACCTGCAGAATATGTTGAACTAAATTTTATTTACTTATTTATTGTGTATCCCTTTTTACAGTGAGCGAGGTCAAGTGGCATAACTCTTTAATAAAATGGATGGCTCTTTAAGGTTACCTGTATCTTTTTTTTTTTGCAAGGTCATATATATTGTTACAAAAGGGCATATACTTAGAGTATTAGTATACATATAATTGTTTTCATGATCTTAATGTATGTGTTGTGTGCATATCCTATTCTAAGTTTCTTTCAAACCAACATTTCAGCAACACAAAAATATTAAGTAATCTCAAAAGTGGTGGAGGTGGATCGGTCATACACTAAATAAAACATGCTTCTAATATAACAAAACAAGCCCTGAAATGGAACCTACAGGGTAAACGGAAAATAGGCCGAGAATGGGAGGCAGACATCAAGAGAATTGGCCACGAATGGAAGATCCCGGAGAAACTGGCCCAGGTTAGAGATGCCTGGAGGTCTCTTGTAGGAGGCCTATGTCCTAGGAGTAAGTGCAGACACCGAAGATGACCGATGGATGTCCCTAATGAACGAGAAGGCTCAACAACAAACTCAACAACTTGCTGTTCGTTTCTTTGTTTTTGATTGGGTGGGTCAGTCTCCATTTATGTAGTAAACAGAATTCTTTATAATTATCGTACTTTGAAACATGTCATGAATAGATAAAACTTGTGATTTCAATAGAACCGAAGTGTGTAAATATTTGTTAAGACGTTAAATAAGAAATCGTTTCAAGATAAGAGATATAACTCCCTATGTCAAATTTGACGTTTTTCACAAACTAATAATAATTTCTCTAACAACTTGTAAAAAATATGACAAGTTATTTTAAATTTAATCAGCATAGTAACAGTAAGTGTGATTTATTGATGAGATTTATTGACTTGATTTATTGACTAATATATTGACGTTATTGATAGACTTGATTGAGTGTCTGATTTATAGACATTATAGTCAGTTAAAATGACTTGGCTACCCTAGAATGTATATCCTTGTTTGCATTACATTATTTTTGATTGAACATGAGCCAATGTCTGAGAAGTCTGATGTTGATAGAAATACAATATGACGACGACTGTAAATGAACAATTAGCAATCAAGACTTAAGATTATTATTTTCAACATTGATGGATGACACAATTTGTATACAAATATTCATAGTACAACAGCAATATTTTAAACTTAATCGGTGAAGTAATTGTGTCTATAATTTAAACGTAAGGAAGAACACTTCATCTTGTTATACAATTTTATTGCAACATCTGATGCGCATTATTGTGTATAGTCAGTAATCGCTGCACCAAAATGCTCCGAGACAAATATATGTTATCATTTTGTTGTTCTTGAGAAAAGTTAGGATAGACGGCACGAAACTTAATTCTTTCAATCCAATTTTAAATTTTATATACAATACTTAACTATTTGACATTTGTATATACTTGTATTAGTTTAAATTTTTTAAAATATATATATATATATTTGTAATTTTAAAAGGAAGTTAAAACAAAGAGAATTGAAATAAAATTATCATATTAACTTTGTCAGTATTTGTACTAACGTAGACTTTAAAATTAACTTACAATTGTTAACCTATATAAATGTTTAACTATGTTTTGATACACCTGGAACTCCTTTTCATGGCTGGTACTTTTATGTCAGTGGCATGCCACTGAAATCGATCCCTATAATTAGGGATACAATAATATTCAAATATCATAATTTTCGTCCCAACTAGTTAACACTAGGGCTGTCAATTTGTTGAAAAATGCTTCCCTGGTACCCGTTTAAATTTGAACGGGTACACGCGTTACCGGTTCAAAATGCCTCAAAATTGTCCTAATTTTTGTTAATGCCCGCAATTACTACCATTAGCTTTTTACTGCTTTGGCTATTGGGGAAATTCAAATTTTGATAAGAGTCAACGATTGTAAAATGATGACATTAAGATACTACTGTAGTACAGTGGTGTAAAAACAGTGAGCAAAAAGATGGGATGGTAAGGTGATTTTTTTAAGTGGGGGGGGGGGGGGTTGTGCTAATGGTATGATGACATGGCGGGTTATTTCTAGTTCATTGGTGTAGCTGACAACTGTCTTAATTATCTCAACTTTTCAGGACTTGCCTCTACTTAGTGGACCCATCCCCCAGTATTTATTTTTGTAATACGGTACAGATTGTACAAATGATTGAAATATGATTTTATAAATACAAAAATTGTTTAAAAATTAACCACCCCCAAGGATATAGCAGGTGTTAATTTTTAAAAAAGTAAGTTGGGGATGGGATTGAGACATATGTTAGTGTGTGTGGGGGGGGGGGATAGATAAAAGAAATTGGCGCGTCTTAATCGGTAACATAGATTAGAGGCGTATTTCTAAGCCAAGGTCATTTCTAGCCATTCCTAGTTATCGCTCTTGTGTTTTATTTTGTGTCAAACTGAGGGGATGGACCCACCCCCCCAACCATTTATTTTCGTTATTATAGTGAAAATCATTCAAAGATTGAAACATTTTTTTTAAAAGTATGGTGGGGATAGGAGTGGAGACGCCTGTGCGTCGGTTTGGGGGGGGGGGGGGTTTTGGCTCGCTCTTTCGGTAAAAACGATGAGCGGCGTATTTCAAAGCCAATGTGAAGGTCATTTCAACCCCTTCCTAGTTAATAGTAGTTTTAGGCGTTGTGTTTTATTTTCCTTTCTTGAACAATTCAAAGTACAAAAACGTTTTTGTTTTAAATGTTTTTTGTTTCATGTTCCTGGAAAAAAATTGTATCAAAATACTATATAGTTTATTGTCGAGACCGTGTTTTATTTCCCTTTAACACTTATTTCATTTTAAGAATTTCATGTTAATTTTAATTTGATAAATTATTCTCGAGCCAAAATTTGAACACCTAAGAGCCACAGTTTAAACTCTGGTGGTAACGACATTGCAGTACCATTTTCACGGGTACCCGGGCGCCATTTTACTACCCGGGTATTTGTTCGTCAACGGGAACCCGTTGACAGGCCCAGTTAACACTAGTTTCGAAAAAAGCCTAATCATGTCTCTATTTTATACTGTTTCTCCCTTTAACTATTATTGATTCGGATGTAAATTATAAAATTATTATCTTAATGTAAATCTTTTATACATTTCTGTCTTTTTAACTGCATAAAGTTGATTGCCCTATGTTTATAAGTGTATATATGTGGCATACCCTTACGTCTTATAATTCGTGATACAATAACGTTCAACAGCTATGATTTTAGTTCCAACCAGTTAAAAAAATTCGAATAAACCATAACAATGTCTAAATTCTATTCCATATTTGCATTCATAATATAGACATAAAATCAACATAATCTAAACTGAAATAGTTACTAATATGCTCTGAGGAAAAAATTGACGATTAGTAGTTTTTAAAATAATTTTTATAAATGTAGCCCAACCTTTGACATCGTTTAATCTCAAGCGACATTGTTATGACATAATTCATAGTACCAGCACTTAGTTTGGTAATGTAAAGTAATTATCGTCTACGATCATAATACGTCGATAAAAGACAAGGTACATTTTTTGTCTAAAATTATTTGATGACATGTAGCTTAAAACTTACTAAATTTATGTCAAATTTTTAGGGATGTAGGCCATTGCGGGGCTCGTGTCCCTACCACAAGTAACATATAACTAACTGAATTAATGGAACTTAAAACATTTTGTAAAATAATTATTTGCCCCAAACTTTTAATAATCCCCAAATAAATTAATGGTTACCTGCCCTTAACCCTTGTCTAATGACTTATCTAATGGTGTCTTGTCTAATGACTTATCTAATAGTGTCTTGTCTAATGACTAATCTATACAGACGCTCTTTCTACACAGAAGCATATTGTATCCACAGACCATTTCCGTTTTGTGTAAGAAAAGGGCAACAAGCCAACAAGGGAAACAAAAGATGACCAGTCACGTGGCTAATAAAACAAACCAACAATCAGACAAACAAACAAGGGTATGTCAGTTTTGGCTGTCTGTTGGTGGGTAATTTGCTAAATGTTTCTTATAGTGGTATGTGGGTTAGTCTTCTGGACTACAAAAACAAAAAACACAAAAAAAACACCAAAAAAACACCTTCTTTGCATTTAGCGTAGTTTTAAGAATGTCACGCATGGCTTATATTAAGTACAAAAAATAGAACTGACATATATTAACATGAAGTAAAATAATCGTGGATTTCTAAAAATGTAATTCCCTAATGTATATATATGTATATGTAAATATATATGTACCAAATGTTGTGTTCATCAATGATCCACAATGTTTTATTTTATTTCAGGTTTACATTAACAGTGATATTAGTTATTAGAGGTTGTAGGTGCAACTACTTTTTTCCAAGAGGTAAAGTAACTTATCCTTGTTTTAGAATTACGAATTATTTAATTTCCTGAAATGCAACCAAAGTAATTTATAATTATAAATCTTTCAACCATCGTTTTACATAGTTATCTATTCCAAAATTTAAATATAAGCTAAAAATGACGTCATATAATATTTTATTAGAGAGAAATACACCAGACGATTTTGAAATTACTGTTTACATTTTTTAAATTTTAAAAGTAATCTTTTTCGTTTAAGTATTTTCTTATCATTTGATGCAAACCTTGTCTTAAAATAAAGTTCAAACTATGACGTCAAAGCGTTACTGATACAATGAGTGAGTGAGTGGCTTGTGTTATTATAGGATTTTTTATCTTGTTTAAAATCATCTTTTTAAGATTCTTTTTAATGTTATTTATGGACTTTGTTTTTACGGTATCATTTACGTGATTTATCAAGATTGTTTGTGTTTTTCTTTTCTTTTCATTTTTTATCACATAGGCCATAATATGTTTTAAGATATATGTAAGTAATTATTGATGTTATTGTACTGATGAAGGTTGAGCCAAAGCGCTTACCATTATTCGTATTAGTTCATAAATCAAACTTCAAGTTATCGTCTTCTTACACAAACATTTTGTGTCATTTGTTTTTTTATTGAAAAGTTTTATGCCGTCCCATTCTGTATGATTTGTTGAGATGAAAAGTTTTATGCCGTCCCATTCTGTATGATTTGTTGAGATGAAAAGCTTTATGCAGTCCCATTCTGTATGATTTGTTGAGATGAAAAGCTTTATGCAGTCCCATTCTGTATGATTTATTGAGATGAAAACCTTTATGCAGTCCCATTCTGTATGATTTGTTGAGATGAAAAGCTTTATGCAGTCCCATTCTGAATGATATGTTGAGATGAAAAGCTTTATGCAGTCCCATTCTGTATGATTTGTTGAGATGACAAGCTTTATGC
>MUZC01001680.1:31542-44696 GCA_002072015.1 Radix auricularia
GTGTCGGTGTTTGCACGGATGGTGTTAACTAGCTATATGGTAGCAAATAGTATCGCCATGTCGGTGTTTGCACAGATTGTGTTAACTAGCAATTGGTAGCAAATATTATCCCTGTGTCGGTGTTTGATTTTTGACAATATTCAATCCCAGCTTGATCAACATAACTTCTATATTGTTGATTCGAATGTTTAGAGTTTATCAAAGTTTCTTATCCGTTTTTTTTTCAAAGAAGGGCGTTCTAGCGCGCTGTTTTTGGCGCACTAAGCTTGGCGCTGGACATTTTGGCGCTTCAGTTTGGCGTATGATAATTTGTGGGTGAATGTGTATGTATAAAATAGTGTGTTGGATTTTTAATTATGTTCTCTTGAATATCTATCTGTTTAAACATGAGATTAACTGTAGAAAATGTGTGCATTCTTAGTCCATTTGTAAGTTGATATTTTTTAAAAATTTGAAACTAATTATACATTTGCATTTAACATTTCTGATATTGTTAGAAACAAAAATTGTTATATGGATGTGATGATACTTTATAATATTATTGACCCTATTAATTATTAATAAACTATTTAGTGAAATTTCGTTGTTCATTACCTACATACATTTAAAACATAAAATTTTATTGGTTATAGCAAACGTGTAATTGAAAAATCAGAGGATGCTTCTGTACATAAATTACTTACTTTCTACAATCTAACAATATCTTTACGTGTGTGTTAACCTGTTGGCTAGAGATATAGTGTTTAGTGGCCCTACAATCTAATAATATCTTTACGTGTGTGTTAACCTGTTGGCTAGAGATATAGTGTTTATTGGCCCTACAATCTAATAATAATATCACGTGTGTGTTAACCTGTTGGCTAGAGATATAGTGTTTAGTGGCCCTACAATCTAATAATAATATCACGTGTGTGTTAACCTGTTGGCTAGTTTTGTAGTGTTTAGTGGCCCTACAATCTAATAATATCTTTCACATGTGTGTTAACCTGTTGGCTAGTTTTGTAGTGTTTAGTGGCCCTACAATCTAATAAAATCTTCACGTGTGTGTTAACCTGTTGGCTAGTTTTGTAGTGTTTAGTCGCCCTACAATCTAATAAAATCGTTATGTCTGTGTTGGCCTGTTGCCTAGTGATGTAGTGTTTAGTGGCCCTACAATCAAATAAAATCTTCATGGATGTGTTGGCCTGTTGGCTAGTGAATAGTTGGTGTTAGAATAGAAGAACATGATAATACATCATTCCTATAAACAAATGTTTTCACAAGAGACTATGACGTCATAATTAAGTTTTTTGTTAAATCAAGAAATAAACAGTCTTAATCTACTTTAAATATATTGATGTGTGTTAGGGCAACAAAAGTTTATTCTGGCTTACATTTTTACTGAAAATATATTTGCATTTGTCTATATTTTATTTACTTCAGGAATATTTTGAACTAAAGATTTCGGTGTTGAAATATTTCTTGATTTTGTCAATTATAAAGAACACTAGATCTTAAAATAAATTTTAGTGTAAAATCTTAATTGCACTATTGTGTTATTGTTGGTAATCTCTGCACCAAAAAGCATCGGTGCAAATATATGTTTACATTGTGTTGTTGTTGTTTTTGAGACAATTTAGATTCGAAGACAAGAATTTTAATTTCTTTAACATCATTTTAATTTTATTAAGCATACCGTGAGGCATTTTTATAAACTTTTATTAGTTAAAATTGTTTTTTAAAAAAAAAGTCTTTCTAGTAATTCAAACTGAAGTTTAGATCAAATAAAGATCAAATTAATAACACATTTTGATGATTATAAGTATTGATAGTTGTGGGAACTATAACTTTAATATATTAAGTTTAATCCATATGAATCTTCAATTATGTAACCACAACCTGAAAGAATTCTCGTTATTTATGTAAGTGGAATGCCACTGACTTCGCTCCCTATAATTATCGCTCTGCGCATGTCGTAAATTTACGGAAAAACTTTTTCGGAATTTTTTGATTTGCTCTCCGGTGACCCCCGAAATACTCATTTTACGTCATTGTAATCGAAAAACAAATGAATTTTGTTATCGAGTACGTTAATTAATTGTCTTCCGGTGACGATTTCACTTTCCAAGCAACGTGGTGTTCGCTGGATATTTTTCTGTGCTTCTTTCACTATCGGTAAGCTACTATTTTCTCAATTATGCTGTAATTAGTTACAAAAACTTACTCTGACTAATTCGCGCTAATTTAACATATGAATTCTGTTATGAAAATCATTGATTTGATAACTGAAGCCTTTGCCGATAATCTGTGTAGACCTATCTAATTTTCACAGAACATGGGCACCGTAAAAAAAAAAGATGGCCGATTTTTTTATAATTCACCGGCATGATAGTTTTCTCACAAAAGACTACAAATAACTAAATCCTATACACCAATACGTATTTGCAATCATTGAACATCGGAATAAATACAAATTAAACAATGAAGTTTATATTAAAATACTATGGGATTAATGATAATATTTTAAAACAAACAATGAAATCATAAATAAGTCAAATAACGATCTAAGAAAAAATTAAAATATAGTACATAGTTACATACAGTATATTACAGATGAATGAATGGACATCCAATGCCGATAAATGGAAAAAAATCAATGAAATCCATTAAGTTAATGAATAAACACTTGTATTAATAATACTTGTTGTTTTAATTTATTGTTTAAATCATAAAATATATTATTATTTTTTATGATTGCACAATAATGTCAATAATGACAAAAAATAATAAAAATATCAATTATAATTTAATAATTAATATTTTTTATTAAAATTAAACATATTTTTGTATAATAATTTTAAAATTAAAGTAATTAAAATTAAGAATAATTCTTTTTCTTCTGTTAGGTCATTCCTAGTCTAGCAAGAATGTCTGTAAGCTTTAAGGATTTTAAGAGTTTGGTAGAAAACTTTGCCCAAGACGAAGAGACAGGCGTTATTAGAATGGGCTATGCTTTCTACCTTTATACCAAGTGTACTAGCAAGAGGGAGGGGATGCAGGCTGCTGTGACTGCACTGGATGAAGCCTATAGGAGAGATCCTAGCTATGTTTCTAACCAGACAGCGATTCGTTCCAATTTTAATCGTTTTGTTCAAAATATTTATCTTTTAAAAAAAGATTTAAATGATAACTGGGTGAAAATCCAGGAACTTTTCTTTCAGCCTGCGAGTGCAAGAAAACCAGTGCAAAAGAAGATAACGATGGAGCCATCCAGCTCTTCTGACATTTCTCCTACTCCTGTATTAGATTTAGATGATAACAATGCAATTATTATTCCTCAGCAGTCTTTAGAGGTAGCCGCCCAGAAAACAGTGTTGCATTCAGACTGTTATCGGTGCTACTCTATGAGGCAAAGTTGTAGAGCCAGGTGCCTTTTACTTGAAAATAAGTTTTAAAAATCTAAATTAATTGCTAAGTCCTTTCAGATTGCCCCTAAGTATAAGGTATGGACCCAGCTCATCCAAAGAAAGACGGAGAGGGTTGCTGAACTAAGACGTGAGAGGTCAGCACTGAGAACCAGGGTCTCAACCTTGGAGCGTGAGGTAGGGAATTCAATTTTGCAGGTGGAAAATAGCTGTCTCCTGAGAAGAAGAAACCGGACTTTGAAGAAGAAGGTCAGCCAACTGAAGCAGGAGGTGTTGAATCTCAAGGCCACGCTGAAAGCGACTGCAGAGGAAAGGAGGGAGGCACTCTTGAAGGTAGATGAGCTGATGGAGGCGTCTGATAAGGGTAGAGTAGTCATCACGACATCCTCTAGGACTCCAGGCATCCAAGGTAAAGTTGGTAAGCATAAACACACTTACAATGCCTCAATGAGAAAATGTGTTTACCACAGCATTGCTAACCAGGTGCCTGTCGAGAAAGCTGGAAAGGTGTTTGACTTCGTCGTTCGAGAGCTCACCGGACATACCTTGTCAGACATCCCATGCGCATCTACAGCTGCATCCATGGCCTTTGAGCTGGGAGTCCTCTCTGACCTTCAAGTTGGTGAGGTATTGTTTAAGGCAAGTACTGTTACTCTGTCCTGAGACTCGACACCTCTTGACGGTCAGCACATTAACGCCTGCAACATCTCATATGATGGTCAGAGCCTCACTCTCCAGACAGCTGGGATAGCAGGCGGTAAGACAGAGGACTACTTGGAGCATGTCATGAATGCGCTTCAAGACATTGCCTCTGTTTACTCCTCCTTTCACAAAATACAACAGCATATTGTGCTGTATACCTTTAATCTCTCCCTCCAGGCAACTCTAAGCGATTGAGCCAGGGTGAACAAGTGTGTGTCCCAGCAGCTGGAGGAGAAGCTGGGGAAGAAACTTGTACAGCTGAAGTGCCACTTGCACCCACTGGACGGCATGGCCACTCAGGCCAGGAAGGAGCTCAAAGCTTTAGATGTTGAGTGGGAGATTAAGGGTAATGTTTTTGGAAGCGAGGGATGCGCAGCAAACCTAGTTTATGCTGTGTCAAAATTGAGGTAATTATATTTCTTTATGTTCTATTCATAATATTAGTATATGCCATGTTGTTTCTAATTTTTACGATGTGCCATGTTTTTTTCTAATTATTACTTTATGCCATTTTGTTTCTAATTTTTACTATATGCCAAGTTTTTTCTAATTATTACTTTATGCCATGTTTTTTCTAATTATTATTTTATGCCATGTTTTTTCTAATTATTACTGTGTCATGTTTTTTCATATTATTACTATATGTCATGTTTTATGTGCGAAGCTTCAAATGTCAAATACTAAAAATTTATTTTGTTTGCATTTACAGATACAAGATGAAGTCAGGGGATCCAGCGGGGTTTAAGGCCTTCCAGGAGAGATCTCAGCTACACCTGGGTGTCATAGTACGCTATGTGGGGAACAGACTCCATGTCTTGTTCCACCTAGCTGGGACAATTGTCCACCTGAAGGACCTCTTGTCCCAGTACTTGACCAGGTACTCAACTGCTGTGGGGTTGGCTTCAGCCATTAAGAAGGATCTTGACAACCCCAACATTTTTCTGCAGTTGAGAGCTTTAGGTAATTTTTATTTTTTAAACATCTTTTACAGTCAGAATTTTACACGGTCCATAATTTGAATGTATTCTAATTTTTAATACATTTTTTCTAGGTCTCTTTGGGAAGCTCTTTACTGGCCCCTGGATGACCAAATTTTACAAGAATCCTGATGGCTTAAAGCACCTTGAAATGGTATGTGTTGTTTATTTTAAAAATTAATAGCCATCACCAGAAAAGAAAATCTGTCTTTTTAAATAATCCACTAATAATGTCTTCTTTTTTTTTTCTTGTCACAGACCCACCTTATTAAAACGTGCATGTCCGAGGTTAAGAGAGATTGAAAGGACCCCGTCACTTGTCCTCACCATGGACCATGATGTGTTCCTGAGCCCACTAGTACAGGATGATGTTCTCCTCCAGCTCAGGAACATACAAACTGAGGAAAGTGACCGTTTGTTTGTTATCGTTACACTTCTTGCCAAATGTTTTCTAAATGTTCTTCTTAGGCAGTTAGGGGATTATTTAGATGGAGAGTTAGCTGACCCCCAACCAGATCTGATGGCACGGACGGCATCCGCTCCAGTCCACAACATCAACTGTGAGCGTGTGTTGGGAATGGTAGATGCCCAGTTTAAGAGAGCTCCCAACGCATCCATGGCCTTGATTGATGCGAAGGTCAAGTGCCAGGCTAACAGGACAATGGACTGGTTGGTTGGGAAAACTGCCTCCGAACAGGAAAGTTTAATTAGATTTGTTATAAGTTTTGCTCGTACGCATGTGAAAGTTTTAAAGGGTAGGAATTTATTAATGAAACAGTTAGCTATTTTAAGACAGACAGGTGTAGCACAGAAAAGGGATAAGACTGATAGAGATAGATTAGAAAAAAAAGTTAGAGTCTGTCTTGATTCTGGTTTAGGGTTAGATGATGATGTCTTTTCAAGTCTTCTCCCAGGTACTAAAGAAAATTTTACTTCCCTGTTGCAGAGTAGTGTAGAAGGCCTGCCCTTACCTATCAGGCATGTTTGGCATGTAGATGGAGAAGACAAGGTATTTGAGGGGGAGTTAGTTTATTTACTTACGAAAAATAAGAAGAAGTGTTGTCATGTTGTCTATAGTGCTGATGACACTCATGATATTCCTCTTACCTCCTTAATTACAGATGCCATAATGGGAGATTTGAGTTTAATCTAGATGTCATGCATGTTTTGTTGTGAATGTTTCAGGTCATTTTTAATTTCAGGTCATTTCAGGATGTATATTGTATATACATTTTTAGATTGTGTTTCAATTTATTTGTTCTTCTAATAATGCATGCTTGAAATGATGATTTTTAATACTGTTCTCTTTTGTTTCTTTTCAGTTTGCTTTTTATTATGTTTTATTTTTTGTATAAAAATGTGATAGATATCTTCCTTAACATTTGTTCAATTGTAAAATAACTTTTTACTGTTTCTAATTATTTTTTTTTGTTTCTTTTCAGAATCATAATATTTTTTTTCCCCAAATTAATTTGAATCTATAGTGTACTTTGTATATACCTTAACATATATTCATATTTCCAATTATTTATCAGTACTTAAAATTAAAAGTACCTTGATGTGATTTTTAATACTGTTTTCTTTTGTTTCTTTTCAGTTTGCTTTTAATTATATTTTCCTTTTTGAATAACAAATGTGATAAATGTTAGATATATTCCTTAACATTTATTCTTTTGTAAAATAACTTTTTACTGTTTCTAATTTTTTTTTTTTTTGTTTCTTTTCAGAATCATAATATTTTTTTCTCCCAAATTAATTTGAATCTATAGTGTACTTTGTATATAGCTTAACATATATTCATATTTCCAATTATTTATCAGTACTTAAAATTACAATAAATTATAAATTAATTACTATGATTTCTTTCTTTTCAGAAACTTCTGACCTTTTTCCTTAGATAAGATAAGTATTATTTTTTCCTTGTGTTGATTTATGTTCAAGTTGTAAAAATAATTTTTATTTTACATTTATAGCGTTTTTTTTAAATTAAAAAAAAATTAAATTATTGTTTTCTTCAATTTCTTTCAGGCTTTTTTTTCAGGTTTCCTGTTGAATGAATGATATGAACATTATAATGATTACTTTTGTGATTCTATTTGTTAAACTGTGATTTTATAAAATTAATTTTTTTTAAATTTTTTTTTAAAAATATTTTTAGTACCCTTGTTGTAATTAAAAATTTATAAAATAAATGGGAGTGCAGCTATCTGGAACCTTTGTTGCTAATTGTGTTGTATATTGCATTAAGAATGTTTCCTGAGAGTTTGGTTCAGTTTTCTTTGCAAAAAAAAAAATGTATGTGTCTCAGTGTGAGAGAATGTGATAATCCGGTCACAAGTTTTCAAAGTTAATTATATAGGTTATATAAGGGGCAAAAAAAATCGACAAAAAAATTCATAACTCCACTTCTATAAAAGATAAAAAGACAATTCAAGTGGTTTTGAAAAGGCCTTGGCAAGCCTTTTAAAATGATATATAATTTGAGCCTATTGGACAACATTTAAGTTTTCTGTCAAAGTACCTATAATTAGGGATACAATAACATTAAAATATAATGATTTTCCCCCACCTCCCCACCTACTTAAAACTAAATTCAAATAAAACACAATCATGTCCTATTGTATGTTATTTTTTTAAAAATTTGTAATGTCTTTTAAGGTTGGTAACTTTAACATAGAAATAAAATCAAATTATTTAAAATTGACTTAGTCATAAATAAATTAATGACGAAAATAATTTGGATTAGTATAAAAAAAATTATTTTATAAAAGTATCCACAAATTTTAAATTTTGTATTTTCATGCGACATGTCACAAAAGAATCCATAGTTCTAGCACTTAGCGATGAAGAACAAAGTTTGGTAATGAAAATTAGTTACCGACTATGATCATAAAGAACGTAGTTTGGTAATGAAAATTAGTTATCGACTATGATCATAAAGAACGTAGTTTGGTAATGAAAATTAGTTACCGACTATGATCATAAAGAATGTAGTTTGGCAAGAAAATTAGTTACCGACTATGATCATAAAGAACGTAGTTTGGTAATGAGAATTAGTTACCGACTATGATCACAAAGAACGTAGTTTGGTAATGAAAATTAGTTACCGACTAAGGTCATAAAAATCGCTTAAGACAAGTTAAAGACAATTGACTTTTCTTTTCTAATGTTGTTGCATGCCATGTAGCATAAATTAATTGAATTAATGCCAAAATTAATGTGTAGTATGTAGGCTATGTGGTTCTCAATCTGCAATGGTAAAACTCCTACCTGATAAACAAACTTAAATTTTGACAAGCAGAGGACTAAAACACGTATTCATTTTTACATTTTCTATTCTAAACATTGATTAAGGAAAAAAACATTTTAGTCGCTTGACGGCTAATGAATCTTTGCCTTCCAAATGTTATATACGTGTCGTATGTTCGCCATCACTGGTGTACAATGTAGGCTAACTAATTAATTAAAAATTTTATGAACATTCAATTAAGAGTAACTTAAGATGCCAAATGATTTCATAACGTGATGTACAAATGTAATTTAAAATTTTAAGATCATTTTATTAAAAGTAAGTTTATTTGCCATATAATTTTATAACGTGCTGTACAAATGTAAATCTATCCCGATAAAATATGTCACTTAGGGCGTCGGAAATTAACGATTGACTGACCGATAAATTGCCAAAAAAATGTTATCGTGTAAAACTAATTTGATTGATAAAATTTAATAAACAATTAAGAAAACTATTTCTAAAAAGGTCTTTTTCCAATGTATTAATACTTAATATATTATGTTACTTACATATTTTTCTCTCGTATTATTATTATTTTTTATTTTGACGTACATACGTGATCAAAAAGTTGTTTCTTAATTATTGTTTCCATATCAGAACAGATTCTCTGTGTTCCCAAAAATTAAGGAGCCATGGAATACTGCGACATGACGGGATTTATATATGCGTTTTGTTCCTATTAATTGTACACAATTTTATTAAGTACCATTCCTTACTTAAAATATACATATCTAATTTCATTAATTGATTTTCTTTTTTAAAGGGACTTATTAGCAAAACACATATTTATAGATGTAAATGTCATATTTTGCAAGAAAAACTTACCAAAATAATAAAATATATCTGTTAGGTGGCGCCAAAATTATTATTAAAACTAATTATTTTTTTTTTTCTATGTAATCTTAAGTATCATAAATACCATTGCAATTTCAAGCATGATTTCGGCGCCCCCAATGAGCATTAATAGTTTGTTAGTGTCGTATAAAAGGATTTGAGAATACAATTTGTTAGTGTCATATAAAAGGATTTGAGAATACAATTTGTTAGTGTCATATAAAAGGATTTGAGAATACAATTTGTTAGTGTCCTATAAAAGGATTTGAGAATGCAATTTGTTAGGGTCATATAAAAGGATTTGAGAATACAATTTGTTAGTGTCATATAAAAGGATTTGAGAATACAATTTGTTAGTGTCATATAAAAGGATTTGAGAATACAATTTGTTAGTGTCACCTCTTTTTGGTGGTGTTACCCGGTGCTGTCCGCACATGCCGCACCACTTAGTGACGTCTACGGTTTGTCGCCAATTACGAGATGTATGTTCAGTAAAAGTAATTTTAACAACATAACTAAAAGTCATTAGATTCTTGTCTATAAACGTTACAATATATTTACAGCACAAGGTGATTTAAATTTCTCACCTGATTTAACAGAATCAACAGACATTTAAACAAAGATTTGTTATTTTAAACTAGATATTTACAGCACAAGTTGATTTAAATTTCTGACCTGATTTAACAGAATCAACAAACATTTAAACAAAGATTTGTTATTTTAAACTAGATATTTCCTTAGTAAATATTGAGACGTTAAGTAATAAGAATTAAGTCACTTTAAATAAAACCCAACTTTACAACTAGGTATTTAGTATGGATCTAATATTTATAAAAATAAATTACCAAGAATATGAGCCAAACAACGCTATTTTACAATTATTGTAAGAAATTAATTTTTTTAATGAAAAATTCTTACAGTTTTTCTGAATCAAATGCCAAGTCTTTTACAAGCTGTAAAGTAAAAATATTTTAATTTGACTCTATGATTTAAAATCTTCCAGATTCTGTCTTAATTAGTATAACAACTGTTTAAACCCTAAAGATTTTTCTCTAAAACTTTTAAAGTTCTATAGATTACCATCCTATATGTTCTTATTGCTTTGACTCTTTTGTAATCTCTCTCACCCCATTATTGACAGATTCACAAGCATGCATCAAACTGTAATAAAATAGAAAGCGATGAAAAATCATTTTTAAGGAAACAACTCATAGATTGCTTCAAACGCCATGTTTAATCTAATATTTAATGTCATTATAAATAACTGTTTTATTATTTCTACAACTAACTAAAAACTTATAAACAACTTACTATTATTATTTTTATAAAAAGGAAATTTACGTGTCCATTAGATTGGTGTCTTGTCCAATGACCTATCTACACAGACGCTACTTCTATACAGAAACATATAAGGTCCATAGACCATTGCGGTCTGTTGGCAGGCCACGGCTATGAGGATTCCACACAGTAACCAGCCGCCTAGTGATAGGTATCATTTGTAAAGGGAACGAAGTCAAGTGGCAAGCCTCATTGATAAAATAAATCTGTTTCATTTCCCAACAATTTAATTGTCAACATGTTCATACGGTTTTAACTTGTTAGATAAGCGTATATTTTATGTAAATGAATGCATTCCATTGTTTTCATGATTTGATATTAATTTTATTAATGATACAATTTGTGCTAGACATTTGACACGTGCATACATCATTATGTCACATTCAAAGAAATATTTAAGCAACACAAATATAAGAATATTTCTCATTGATGTGTACATAAATAAGTTTAAAATCTTTTAGTCTATATGGTTAAAAATGTTAGTCTAGAAATTAATGTACTGATTGTGTTTGATCACATTGTGTATCTTATTTACTAGTCAGTAAGAGTTCTTTGAGGTGCGTAGTTTACGGGACATCAAATTTAAATGGCACATTTTATGTGTTAATAACACGGGATTTATTTACTAGTCAGTAAGAGTTCTTTGAGGTGCGGAGTTTACTGAACATCAAATTTTAATGGCACATTTTATGTGTTAATAACACGGGATTTATTTGAAAAGATTTTTTTTTCCTTTTCTTTTAACTTGTCCTAATGAAAGAAACATGTAAATAAAAATATACTTGCACTATAATGTTATATTTGAATAGCATAAATAAAGAAACCATATTTTTATTATAGAAGGATGATAATTTTGTAATTATTTTCTAAAGATTCTTTCAAAATGTACACACACAATCAATGACATTATTATATAAACGATACAATGTAAAACTTGGCATAAAACAAACAAACAAACATTTATTTGACATATAAACATAAGTATTTGTGTGTGTGTGTGTTATTTGTGTGTTTTTTGTGTGTTTGAATGTATGTTTGTGTATGTGTGTTTGTTTGTGTTGTATGTGCTTTTGTGTGTGTTTGTGTGTGTGAGTGTATGTGTAAATTAGTATGTAAATGTGTTTGTGATTGTGTGTGTGAGTGTGATTTGTGTGTAAGTGTGTGCATGTGTGTGAGTTTGTATGTAAGTTTGTGTGTGAGTGTGATTTGTGTGTAAGTGTGTGCATGTGTGTGAGTTTGTATGTAAGTTTGTGTGTGAGTGTGCGAGTCTTTGCTTAACTGTGTGTGTGAGTGTGTGAGTTTGTATGTAAGTGTGTGTGTGAGAGTCTTCGCTTAACTGTGTGTGTGAGTGTGTGAGTTTGTATGTAAGTTTGTGTGTGAGAGTCTTCGCTTAACTGTGTGTGTGTGTGTGTGAGTGTGTGTATAAAAATTAGCATGTTGTCTTCCGGATTAACTATCGTAACAAACACGAATTTATCTATAGAATATATGTGCATTCTTTGTTAATTTTTTTGTCTGCGTGAAATTCTGTAACTTATTATACACATTCATAAGATGTATGTTTTTATTAGAAATAATAATTCTATTATCATATTTTTAATATATTTGATCTTATGATTTATTAATACATTCACTCTTTACCAAAGTGGGATACTCATCATACTAATACATTTAAAACTTTAACTTTATTGATTATAACACACATATACATTTAAAACTTAAACATTTTGGTTATAACACAAATATACATTTAAAACAACTTTAACTTTATTGGTTATAACTTAATATACATTTAAAACTTAAACTTTTTGGTTATAACACGCATATACATTTAAAACTTAGACTTTTTGGTTATAACACAAATATACATTTAAAACTTAAAGTTTTTGGTTATAACGAATATATACACTTAAAACTTTAACTTTATTGATTAATATGCACATATACATTTAAAACTTAAAGTTTTTGGCTATAACACAAAGACACATTTAAAACTTAAAGTTTTTGGTTATAACACAACTATACATTTAAAACTTAAAATCTATTTGTAATAACACAAATATACATTTAAAACTTAAACTTTATTGGTTATAACATAAACATACATTTAAAACTTAAAATCTATTGGTTATAACACAACTATACATTTAAAACTTAAACTTTATTGGTTATAACGCAAATATACATTTAAAACTTACACTGTATTGGTTATAACACAAATATATTTGTAAAATTAAAGTTTATGGGTTAAACACAAATATACATTTTAAAATATCATACACTGCTTCTGTACATACATTTCTTGCTCCCTATATATGGTGAAATCCTAATGTGTATCTTCTATTTTCATGTCAATGAAAGTGTAGCAATGGATTTAACCTATTTTCTATGGTAGGGAAATACTCAGAGTTTTAAAATAATTTTTGACCAAGATGGGATGACCTAAAAATCTTTGATTGTAAGATGTAAAAACAATATTTATACAACAGAGTGATAAAGTGTCCCAGCTTTGCCTTATCAACAGCTGGTGTATTTTGGCCCCCTAGAGATCTGTCAAGTATGCCTTCAAAATGTCAGCTTGTTGTCCGCCTTCAAAATGTCAGCTTG
>MUZC01001681.1:0-19702 GCA_002072015.1 Radix auricularia
GTCTTTCATACTGGTAGAGTCCCTTATGTGTGTTTATTGTCGTTTAGACTTTTGACTCTGGATGAAGTTCTAGCTGAGTGTAAGCATGACTAAAGTCTAATTTAGTGAATTTGTCTCCTCCTGCTAACTTCAAAGAAATATCCTCAATGTTAGGAATAGGGTACCTATTTAGTTCTATTTGCTTATTCAGTGTAGCTTTATAGTCACCTCAAATTCTTACAGAACCATCCTTCTTTAAAACTGGCACAATGGGCGTTGCCCAATCGGAATAGTCTACCTTCTTTATGATGCCCTTAGATTCCAATCTATTTAGTTCATTTTCAATTTTATCTCTCATTGCATAAGGTGGAACTCTAGCTTTGCAGTATCTTGGATTTGTATCTTTAATGCTTATCTTCACTGTCCTATCATTTAGTAATCCTGAACTACCAAAAACACCTTCATTTTCAGATAAAACTTTATCTAGTGAAGTAAAACTAGGTTCTCTTGCTTTGTTCACTGAAAATATACTTTCCCAGTCTAACTTAAGATCAACTAACCAGTTCCTACCTAGTAATGGTGGTCCATTTCCTTCAACCACAAGAAGAGGAAGTTTAACACTTTGACCATTGTAGCTTATATGAACTATACACTCTCCTATCACTGGAACATTGTCACCTGTGTATGTTGTTAGGCACTTGTGACATGGTTGTAGAGGCACTGATCCTCATGTGACAGCGTCAAAGTCCTTCTTTGCGATGACGGTTAGATATGCTCCGGTATCAAGCTGGAAGATGATGCTCTTACCGTTGATACAAACTGGTACGTTGATGGGAGCATGACTTGTTGATTTCACAGAGAACAGGTTGAACTCCGGCTGCGGATCAGTTTGAGCATTTTCACTGGTAGAGTGGTTCATTGGTTGTGTTAGACTGTCTTGGTGACAGTTAACAAAGTACTGCCTTTGGTTGCGGTACTGTGTAGACTGGCTAGATCTAGCAACAGACGAAGACTTTGCAAAGCAGGCCTTGGTAATGTGACCTTGCTTACTGCACTTATAGCAAGTTGATGACTTGAATTTGCACTGATGAGATGCATGGGGACCGTTGCATCGATGACATTTTTGATAATTATTACTAGATTTAGATCTAGGTTTAGAACTTGCAGGCTGTTTAGCATAAGTTGAACTGCTCTGATGGGGTTGGTGTTTGTTGGCTGACCTGCTGTTTACTGCATGGATCCCTGGCGGCACTAGAGATCTGGCCGCATCGGATGACTGCTGGAATGAAGTTGCAAGTTGTATTGCTTTTTCCAATGTTAGATTTGTCTCGAGAAGCAACTTTCTCTGCACATCCGGGCTGTTCAGACCGGTGACAAACTTTTCACATAGTCTGTCTGACAGGGTGTCGCCAAATTCACAGAATTCACTTAGATGACGTAGTGCTGCAACATATTCTGAAATAGACTCGTTTGGTTGACGAGTCCTACCGTCAAATCTGGCTCGACACAGGAACTTTGGTGGTGCAGGCGCATGGTGATTTGTGAGGAGTTTGCTCAGCTCGTTAAAGCTCTTGGTAGCTGGACTAGATGGTGCACATAAGTCCTTTAATAGCCTAAATTGTTGAGGCCCTATGACTGTTAACAAAACAGCTCTCTTTTTGGCTTCCATCGTCACGTCGTTGGCTTCAAGATAGAAACTTAACCTATCTAGTTTTCATGAACGGTTTCATCATTCGAATTAAATTCATTAATCTGGCCATATAGAGCCATGATTTTACAAACTTATCAAATATGCTCTATCAAGCTTCTTCTTCAGTCAGCATATGCTCTTTTTTATTGGATGATTAATCCTCGTCGCCAATGAAGTGGATTTGGAGTGGTTTTAATTTAGGAATACAACGGACGATGGAGACATTACTGTTTCGTCATTTTAATCTCTCTTTGTAACTCACTGACTGAAGAGCGTAAACAATAATAAACATAAAGATAAGGGACATCACTCAAACAATATAAAACTACAGTAATACAAGAGTGAGTTCCCCTAAGAATAATCCCAATATATTACACCTAAGACCTCATAATCACTTTTTCCATTATTCTATATTGTTTTCCTTCACGTTTTGTGCCCTCTTAAGGCATTTTTAAAAATGCCCATAACTTAAAGTATTTAATGAAATTTAATTTAAAAATATACTATTGTTAGCAAATATATTTAAATACAAGCAGTTCAAAATAATGTCAATGAAATTAAATTTTGTTATTGTTAATTAATTAAAAACAATGTTGTTTTTTGAAATATCATTTTCCTTATAAAACAGGTTATTTTAAAGTTTACACTTTTAGAGTCCTTTTTTTAAATGGAGTAGTTTGTACGCAAAAAACAAGGTATCATTAATTATTAATTATTTATTAATAAGTCGAAAATTTAAAAAAATAAAAAAAACACTTTTCTTACTTTTAATCATTATATTATCGATTAAAATAATTTTAATCGATAAAATGTTTGACCGATTAATCGAGAAATTAATCGGTAATTTCCGCAGCCCTAATAATAATAAATTAATTTTTTTAAAAATATGACACATTGTTATCGAGTAGCCTACCCGTCCTTGACCCTTAACTGTAAATTAATCTAACCTTTCACTTTCATTTTGTTTGCAGTAACAACATTGGCCAGGCTATAAACACTGGAATAACGAAGTCAACAGTTATTGGCATTGAAGACAACGCCAACACAGTCTACAACATCACCAGTAAGCTGACCTTGACCGTGCCTACGGGGTCACCCTCTTACTCTCTGACATGCTACGTTGTACACGAATTTGGGAACTACAATGTTCAAAAACAAACAGTACAGAATATCAATGTTTTTTGTGAGTCATTGCTTTATTTCTGGACTGAACATTTACATGTGTGTCAGAGATACAAGGAAATTATGATTTTATGGAATGTTTGAAATATGAATGGATTAATTTATAGAATATGAATTGATGGAATATATGAAATGTTATAGGGATGTTCATAATATGGCGGAAATCTATTAATAGAAATATTATATCTAAATTTATCTTTTGTAAGGAGTAAGGACAGATTCATAAAAAAATTAATAAAAGATTTTGTAATTCTTCTTTAATTTAAGGCAGCTTATTGGACTTGCGAAATAAAAAAAAACAATTTCGTAATTTTACTAAGCTAACAATTTTGAGAACATAGTGATTTGACTGTACTTATGCCTCAAAACTTTGTTTCGCTAAATGTTATGTACTCTAAAAAAAAAAAAAAGAACATTACGAAATGAGCTATGACGTGTTCCGGTTTTAGAAAAGTAGAAGAACCCTATTGGATGAAATGTACAGAATATGATTGGATGGAATGTTGGAAATATGATTAGATTGAATGTGTGGAACTTGATTGATTGAATATATGAATTTGATCAGATTGAATGTACAGAACCTGATTGAATTGAATGTATAAAATATGATTGGCGTACCAATGGTCACGAGTTCGAATCCATGCGATGGCAAGGATTTGTTCATGAAGCCTAAGGAGTCCCTGAGTCACCCAGCTCTGAATGGGTACCTAACTATCAACAGTTGGGCGGCTGGGTAATGAGTGGAACCCCCACAGCCGTGACCGCTGCATCAATTGCCAACTTGGTCATCTGTCATGGTCTGTGGACGCAATTATCTTCTGTATAGAAGGAGCGTCTGTATATCTAAGTTTTAAGTCCTAGATTGAATGTACAGAACTTGATTGAATTTAATGCAGGAAATATGCTTAAATTTAATGTATTTTAAAAAAAAAAATGCTTTTTATATAACACATGAGCTCATCTCAGTTATTTAAATTTTTGAACAATTGCAGACCCTCCAGTTGTGACAAAGTCAGGTGGTAACACAGTCTCAGCTAATGAGTTAGAGTCAGTGACTCTTTCTTGTGTAGTGACTGCCAGTCCTAGCACAGGTAATTTGCAGGACCTTTATTTGAAACGCAAAATATTTACACTAAGTTAGATTTTAAAACAAGTGATCATTAAATTCTTATAATCATTAATTTTATTTCACAAAACATATTCTGTAAGTCTGGAACAGCAGAGTATTGTTAATTTGTGAAATTTTAGTTAAAATAGACTTAAAATTAAATAGACAAATTGGTTAATTTTTATAATTGTTTTTTTTTGGCTTAAAATTGTTCACAAGTTTTGTTTTAAATAAAAGGTGAAAAATAGGGTTGTTAAAGAGTCTTAAATAAACTTTAATTTAGATTTGGTTTAGAATTACTGTATTACTACTACTAAATTGTGAGCCCATTATAAACTATATAATATATGTAATAAATATATTGAGTTAATTTCAAAACAAGCCCATAAAATTACTGAAAACAAAGAAATAAAATTCAAAATAATAATAATTTTGTTTAATTATCACATTACATTATAATATATAAATAATAAGAAATACTAGTGTCAGTTATTGTAAGGAATTCCATATTATAAACACTCTAAATAGGCACGTTTCTTTTGTATGGCACATACATTGCCTAGCATATATACATATAATTATATTGAAATATATATATATCCTTTTTCAACATACTTTGTGCCAATGCGGTATACATATTTTTGAGATGTTAAAAACTGTTTAGGCAAAAGGAGTTGGAAAATGAAATTTATGCTGGCACTTCATTACCTTTAAATTTTCAGGGTTGTAAAAATTTATAAAAGAATTTTCAGGATTCAAAAAATTTCAAAAAAAGGGATATCAGGGTTCACAGCTTCCAGTGGGTGGCACCCATGTTAAAGATGTTTTTCAATTTTGTGAGGAGCAAAATATCAATTTAGGCAATGAATTATGATACTGTTAAAAGCATAAGTATATTTTAAGATGGAGGCATATAATCACAGAGCATTCTAATCTGGTAATAATCTGGTGGGAAAAAAAAATCCGAATTAAAATAAAACTTTGCAAATATATTCAACCAGTTTTAACCTTCCACAGTAAATTTCTCTGTCAATGTTCCCATTAATTGTGGATTTTAAAAGATTTTTCTTTATTTAATTAGTCAATAATTGTTCACCTTAATTTATATAAGTAATATGTTGATGCTAGATTCCAAAGTAAACCAAAGACAATATGTAATAATTTAAAAAAAAAATTAATTGAAGGAGTCTCTGTGCTGTGGTTGAAAGATGGGGCCAACCTAACCAGAACCTTTGAGGGTGCAAATGCTTCAGTACCAAGTCTGACAATAAGAAATTTATCCAAGGGTGATTCTGGCAATTATAATTGTACAGCCAGTAACTCACAAGGCACAGGAGCATTCAACACACCAACAACCCTTATAGTCAGATGTAAGTGTGGTCAGATGTAATTGTGGTCAGATGTAAGTGTGGTCAGATGTAGGTGTGGTCACATGTAAGTGTGGTCAGATGTAAGTGTGGTCACATGTAAGTGTGGTCACATGAAAGTGTGGTCAGATGTAAGTGTGGTCAGATGTAAGTGTGGTCAGATGTAGGTGTGGTCACATGTAAGTGTGGTCAGATGTAAGTGTGGTCACATGTAAGTGTGGTCAGATGTAAGTGTGGTCAGGTGTAAGTGTGGTCAGGTGTAAGTGTGGTCACATGTAAGTGTGGTCACATGTAAGTGTGGTCACATTTAAGTGTGGTCAGATGTAAGTGTGGTCAGATGTAAGTGTGGTCAGATGTAAATTTGGTCACATGTAAGTGTGGTCGCTCACTTTTAGATGCTGATGCAGTTCTCTCAAAAACTACCTAGTTTTCTCTTGTTCAAAATTTTATATTATTTTAAAATTTGCCTCACACAGGTTTATTGTCCCAAACATTATGTTTTCCATATATGATATTTTATCATAACATTAATGATGTCTTTATTTTTAAATTATGGAAGGTGTTGCAGAAATCTTTGATTAAATCAATTAACTCCCTTTCCCATTCAAAATTGATCCAAAATTTCCAACTCTCTTGTAATTGTATTGTCTCAAAACATTGAAAATTTCAGTTAAATGAATGAAATTAAAAAGAGAAATTGAGACTGGAAAAAATAACTCGACTTTTTGAGATAAGATCTTTTGGTAAGACTTAAATCTAATCTGTCGGAAATACTTTTTTTGTTATAATTGTAATGCAATATAATAATATAACTTGATATAAAAGCGTGGTAATCAATAATAGTTTTGTTTATTATTTGAAATAGATCGCCCTGAATTCAATTATAGCAGCTTAACTTTTACTGGAAATGTGAATGGACCACTGACACTGCCATGTCCTGTCACAGCCTCACCAGATGTGACGTCAATTGTTTGGTGGAGGTTTGATAATAATCAGAAAGTGATGATTGATCTGAGCAATAAAAGCTATTCAGGAGGAAACGTAACATCCAAGGTGAATATACTTATTTAAAATTTTTTTTTAAAAAAAGCATAAAAGATGAAAATGTCTTTAGAAATGCAAGGTAGTTGGAGATAATGAAAAAAAAAAAAAGAAATATGTAAAAATAGGTTTAAAAATTTCTGTTCTGCAGATAAAAAAGGACTCTTAAAAATACTGCCAGTTTTATAAAAGTTATATATTTTTATTTAATAAATTAAAAAAATTGTAAAATATAATATTAAAAATTATAATTGCCTTTATCAACATACTCTAATCTGGTTGAAATTTTTTAAGCACTTCCTGATAATTAAAATAATTTAATATAAGATTGCACACTAGCCAACAGGGTAATTAATTAAACTTTTATATCCCCCAAATACTGATTTTCAATAAAATAAAATTGAAGGAATTTTATTATTCTTTCGTCAAAATTCCTAATAGTTTATAACAATTCACTGACCTTTGGACTAAAGTATTTGACCTATATTCCAATAATTTCAGTTTTGATACATTTAAATTTGTTTTTTTAGCAATATGCTTTAACTATCAACCAACTTCTGGAGACTGACAAGGGAACTTACTACTGCCAGGCAACAAATGATCTGGGCACTGTTGAAGGACCTAATATCACAGCAATAGTTATATGTGAGTAATATTTTGATGGTATTCGTTTGCCTTTAGTCTATTTCAAAAAACAAACAAAAAAACACCTTTCTCTTGTGCTTTTAAATTAGATTTTTGTAACTCCAGGTTTCCTCTGGTGAGGTGACCTAACTTCATTTCATCACTCTGGTTGAAATGAATCCTGTCATGAAAATTTATGGTTTTTTTTTAATGCAGCAATACAATATTTTTGTTCCACAAAAGATTACAGACTTATGTGATCTGTTGAACATTAAAGCTTCTAATTTTACTCTTTTTTTTCTTCATTATTAAATATTGCTTATTTGTTTTAACCTTTTGCCTATATGCTGGTTTATTGCATTACAAAGACTTATTAGATCATTTTGACTTTGCTGGTGTCCAAATAATAGTCATTTATAAGTGGTTTTTAGTTATTTAAAACGTATTCAAAAAGATCCTTAAATATAAAAGTTATATTGTCTTAATAAGCTAACAAGTCGTGTTGTTCAAACAAACTAAAGTACTTTAATGAATATTATTTAAAATATTTAATTTAAATTATTTGTTGGATGATGATAATTCTTTACATTAAATTCTTTCATAGTTTTTATGTAACAAAAAACTGTAAAGTTTTTTATATTCTTTAAAGCCGGTGTCCTAGAACTCTAAATAAAAATCAACAACGTAACTTTAAATACACTGGTGAAATGCTGGGATTCAAAGTTTTGTTTTTTGATTTTTTTGTTGTTCCAGAAGTAACTATATTTTTTCTTGAATTTGAGAGAAAAAATTATGGGAAAGCCGGAGTTAAGTTTGATAAAATTATAAAATTCTATTAGAGGGAACAAATTATTATATATATTTGTTATTAAAAATAAGGCAATTTATTAAATAAGTACTGTGATAAAAAAAGAATGGGGTTATCAAATGTCAAACTCTGTTGTGGTATTTACTATAGATTTATGGAAAAGTCCATTACTAATAATATATAATAAGTAATATAAGTAATTTAAATTACATGAGTAATGAGTATGTGTGTAACTAAATATAATTGGGTTGCATTACATAAAATTTTTAAGCAGCTGTATTATTTTTTAAAAGAAATGTGTAATTAACAATTTTAAATACCTGCTGCACAATGTGCAATTTCAAAGAAATTTTAATATCTACATCAATACAATTATATACTTATTTATTAAATTTTACTTAATGTCTGTCCTACCATACCGCTCTTGTCCTTTTCTTTCAGCTCAGTAAATAACATTATACATTATGATATATAGTGATGCATAGCATTTGTCGTTTTAAAAAAAAAATTGCATTCAAATTAATCAAAAATAATTTAGATCTTAACTCATATGCACCTTTTTTTTCCCATTTAATATAGTTTTTTTTGTTGTCCACTTTCAGAAAGAAAAGAGAAAGATTCTGCATTATAGCAATAATTGTTTCAAATATAAATTCTATTTTTTAGCTTGTCCACCAGCTCCCATCATGACGAGAAACAAAAATTAAATACAAAGCTGAAGAGGGAGATGCTGATATAAATTTGCTAAATACTCAAAGCCTATTTATTTTCTCATGTTTTTTTTTATATGACTCTCAGAAGGCCCACATAAAATTTTCAGATACAGCATCATTCAGCCTTCCGCGTTGATGTGTCACAGTGACTCCAATCATCAAGACACTTTGTTCATTAATGAATGTCTTACATTTTTATATGTCAACTGTGATTCTAACAGACTTAACCTATGTTTTGTTTTGATTATTGCTTGCCTCTAAATATGTAAATGAATTGTAGCAAGACCCATCATCACCGTTCCATTCACAAACATCACCGCCATTGAAACTCAACAAATTAACCTGATCTGTGACGTCACACCGCTGGACACACTAAATGGCTTGTACTGGACCAAAAATGATAAGGTACTGAACACGAGTGATGTCACGAAATATAGGGGAGGCAACACTACATCACCAAGCCTAATTGTATTATCTGCACGTGACTCAGATGTTGGTAATTATGCCTGCGTTGCAACAAATCCATTTGGAAGCACCACTAGCAACGCTATTTCAGTCAGTTTGAACTGTGAGTAACTATGGTAATATTGGTTAATTTTATAACTAGCAACTCTATTTCGGTCAGTTTGAACACTGTGAGTAACTATGGAAATATTGGTTAATTTTATAACTAGCAACCCTATTTCAGTCAGTTTGAACTGTGAGTAACTATGGGAATATTGGTTAATTTTATAAAACATATGTACACGAAGACACAAGGATAAACTGTCATTTAACAGTAATATTCCTCTTAAATTAAGTGGTCTTGAATTTAAAGAGTAACTCACACAAGTAAAAAACAAAAAAAAACAACAAAAAACCAAACAATTACTAATATTAATGCAACAAAATAAACCAAACCCTTTTTATAAGTAGAATGGGTTTCATCATTCAATATTTTAAGATGACATTTATTATTCTTGCTATCTATTTTATTTGATTGTGGGATTTAAAAAAAAAAAAAAAAAATGAGCAAAACATCTTTTCGTCTTCAAGCAAAATGTTTTCATAGGTCTTTAGATTGTGGTCTGTTTCTTTTCTTTTCTTTTTTGAAAGGGTATTGCAAAATACGATTAGGAACATAAAAATTTAAAAATGACAAGGCTTGGTCTCCTGGATATAAAAATTTGAAAACTTGGTTTTTAATATTTAAAAAATTCAATTCTCTTCATTTATGTCCTTTATTTAAAAACAAATATTATTGAAAAAAATTCAGAATGAAAAAATGTGAAAAAAAATTGTGAAAAATCTTTAATAATAAAATGTTTAAACAAAAACTAATAGTCAAACATAAAACTGAATTTCTTTCTCAGATCAACCAAAAGTCCGCGTTACCAATGAAACTATATTTAGCACTGTTGGTGGCGTCATATTGTTAACATGCATAGTTACCGCCAACCCATCTATGTCTAATTTCTACTGGAGCAAAGATGGCCAGGAGATTAAACCTGCTTTAAATCCTGGCAAATATTCTGGGGGCACCTTAAACAATACAAACTTGGTAATCAGCTCTGCGACTACCTCAGACAGTGGAAACTACACCTGCGTAGCCACAAATACTTTTGGTTCAACCATCAGCAACCTAGTCCAAGTCGTTGTGCAAAGTAAGTTTTTAAAAGCTATTACATAAAGCTGAAACATATTTATCATAAAATCTGTAGGCCTATTAAGTTGTTTTTTTTTGGTTTTTTTTTTAATTCATTATGAATGAAATTACACAGTTTCATATTGAAAGTTGATTGTCTCAGTAGCTTTAGACCTCACTGCACATAGATTTTATGATAAAGATATTGATCACAGTTGCACCTCAAGTAACGTTAAGTGTGACCAATGCCACTATCCTGGAGGGAACATCCCAGCTTACAATCACTTGCACCATTGTCGCCAACCCTGCACCCGATTCTGTTTACTGGCTCAAGGGAGGGTCACTGCTGGTGGCAAACAGCAGCAAGTACAGTGGCGGGACAGTGACCACTCCTGGCCTGACCATCTACAACCTGGACCGTAGTGATACCGGGAGCTACACTTGTGTTGCCAGGAACTCTGTGGGTCAAGCTAGCCAGGCACTGACTCTGAATGTCATCTGTAAGTGTCATCAGGAAAGTTAATCTAAACCATGTTTAAATTAATCTGAACCATGTTTAAATTAATCTAAACCATGTTTTAATTAATCTAAACCATGTTTAAATTAATCTGAACCATGTTTAAATTAATCTGAACCATGTTTAAATTAATCTAAACAATGTTTTAATTAATCTAAACCATGTTTTAATTAATCTAAACCATGTTTTAATTAATCTGAACCATGTTTAAATTAATCTGTTTAAATTAAAACATTACAAATATCAACAGGACATCTAAGGTTAATTCAAAATCAGAATAATTTCAAACAAATATTTAGTTAAGTGAAAACGATTCATTTGCGTCTAAAGCGTTTAATAATTCAGAAAGTAAGGCAGGTCACATTTCATGATTTTTTGTTTGTGTGCACAAGCAAAATTCTTAAGGTTGTTATCAAGAAATATGAGAAAATAAAACTATTAATATGGTTTCAACTGTAAGCTAGTTACAATAATTTAAATTTTAAAGCTCAAAAATATATCATTTTCTTCTATAGTTGTCATTATTTTTTTTGAAATGTTAAGTTATTATAAATATTAATGCAAAAGTATACATGTACGTATGTCATAGTGTATTTTGCTACTTTCCTCTTTATCATAAGTATACATGTAGGTATGTCATAGCGTATTTTGCTACTTTCCTCTTTATCATAAGTATACATGTCATATGTATGTCATAGCGTATTGCAACTTTCTTCTTCATCATACGTATACATGTCGTATGTATGTCATAGCGTATTGCTACTTTCTTCTTTATCATAAGTATACATGCCTTATGTATGTCATAGCATATTGCTACTTTCTTCTTTATGCAGATGCTCCCACTCTCACTGTCAGCTCACCTGTGATAAGCACACCAGGTAACACATTTCAGCTGACTTGCACTGTTGATGCCAATCCCACCTTGACAGACTTCTACTGGGTCAAGTCCGGGATGGTCAACATCAGTTCTGCAAATAACCCAGAGAAGTATTCAGGTGGCACTCTCAACACTTTGACACTGACCGTCATGAATGCAACCCTCGATGATAGGGGGAGCTACTCTTGTGTTGGGGCGAATGCTGTTGGGTCGAGGAGTAGTCTTCCTGCAGTTGTTGTCATTTCATGTAAGTAATTTTAAAATAGGGGAGTACCGGATTTTAGCTCCAGCTCGAGCTAATTAGGAATCTGTCCAGCTCCTGCAGTATTTCACTTCTTAAATCCGGATTATATAATGGCTCCAAAGTTGGCAAATCCGGAATCCAGTGGTGTAGCTAGGGGAGGGTGAGGGGGGGGGGTTAAATTTGAAAATCCCCCCCCGGGCCCCCACTTGAGTGTTGCCCCAGAAAGAGTTTCTGAAAAGATTTTTTTACATTAAATATTATGTATTACGCCATTGGTCAAAATGATGGGGCCCCTAAGAGACCAAGACTCATGTTGGCCCCCAAAGAGGCCAACACCCCGCGGCCCCAAATCACTAGCTACACCACTGCTGGGATCTTGCCATTTTACAAATTTGGCTCTGCCGAATTTCACTTTATAAATCAGGCCAAAGCTGGCTCCTGCTGTGTTTAAAAAATTTGAATCCGGTACAGCCCTATTTGAAAAACAAAGTATGAATTATACATGAATTCTAAACTTATCTACAAAACATATTATCTTAAAGCAGTTGAAATGCATTACAAGTATTTTTTTTTATGTGGCATCAATTCATATCCTATCCTTACTGAAGCTAACATCTCAGGTGAATATACAAATGCACGCTCAGGATTTTTTTGTACTAATTCATTGACAGCTGCCCCTGTAGTCTCTGTCTCTCCGAACCCAGCCAACACAACGGAGGGAGCATCACAGTTTATCCTGACCTGCAGCGTCACAGCCAGTCCACCCGTGACCTCGGTCTACTGGCTCAAAGACACGGTTATTCTTGATGTCAGAGGCCAAATTTTAAAATACTCTGGCTCTCTTTTGGACGACCCCAACTTGACCATCAGGAATCTTGACAAAAGTGATGGCGGGTCCTATGTTTGTGCTGCCACTAATTCCCTTGGTACCTCAATAAGCCAGACATTAACATTGAATGTCACATGTGAGTCAAACACTTTCAGCACTAATCAGTCATGTATCCCCCAAATGGGGAGAGAAAATGGGAATTAAGTTAATTTCTTTTTAATATTTCACAACTTGTTTCTTATCTATACAGATGCTTCTTCTATACAGAAGATTATTGCGTCCACAGTACATACAGGCCCTGGCAATGAGGGTTCCACGCAATGCCCAGCCGGCTTTGTTTCCCCTAACTAGAGTTAGGTACCCATTTGGGACCAGGGATAAACTCCGCCACATGAAGAAATCCAGAAATCCTTGCCTTCATGGAGATTCAAACCCATGACCATCAGTAGGCCAGCTCAGGGCGCATGCCACTCCACCAATGTGCAATATTATGAACTTACGAGCTAGAAAATAAATTTCATCATAATTCTATTTTTTAATTTCTAAAATAAATTCATGAGTTCTCCTAAGGTGATAATTTCTTAAATCTAATAAAACCTGATTTATAGATAGTTTTAGATGAAGTAAAATTTTAAAACCCAATAAAAACCAATGAATAATAATTATTGAATTTATTGTGTTTTGTTATTCTTATACAATTGAGAGACAGTGAATTGATGTTGATATGACTTCTGTTTATTTTAATCAGATATCCCAAAGCTAACACTACAAAGCTCAACCCTGACAGTCAGCAATGGGTCTACAATTAACCTTGACTGTGCTGTGGACGCCAACCCTCCAATCTTCAACCTTTACTGGACCAAGTCCGGCCGACCTATCAACTCAAGCCTCAATTCATCCAAGTATTCAGGGGGCACTACCAACAATACCACACTGAAGATCTTCGATGCCTCAGACAGTGATGAGGGAGACTACTCCTGTGTGGCTGTTAACTCAGTGGGGACAAACAACAGCAGGACTGTGAAAATTGGTGTCACAAGTATGTTCTATAAGTAATCAAGGCAATGATTTTATGACTTCACTTTTATTATTGTGCAGTAATGCTTGACCTAAATGCAATATTTTATATTACTACATTTGATGTATATTTGAACATCTTAATATTTGTTTTCATTAATTAATTATTTTAAAATATTCTATTGTCTAGTTATATAAAACCTTACCCATAGCCAAATATCTTTTTAAAGATATAATAAAACTTGACATCAAAACATATAAAACAGAAAGAGTGATACCTTGTAGTTCATTGTTACTTATTTCCAGATATGAAACATTAACAATTCATTAACTCTCTCATCCACCGTAAAATTGTTTTAATTCATAAACTTAATGTTTATTCAAAAGACACTATTTATCCTCATCCCAAGACACTATTTATCCTCACCCCAAGACACTATTTATCCTCATCCCAAGACACTATTTATCCTCATCCCAAGACACTATTTATCCTCAACCCAAGACACTATTTATCCTCATCCCAAGACACTATTTATCCTCATCCCAAGACACTATTTATCCTCATCCCAAGACACTATTTATCCTCATCCCAAGACACAATTTATCCTCATCCCAAGACACTATTTATCCTCACCCCCAAGACACTATTTATCCTCACCCCAAGACACTATTTATCCTCACCCCAAGACACTATTTATCTTCATCCCAAGACACTATTTATCCTCATCCCAAGACACTATTTATCCTAAGACACTATTTATCCTCATCCCAAGACACTATTTATCCTCATCCCTAGACAGTATTTATCCTCATCCCTAGACAATATTTATCCTCATTCCAAGACACCATTTATCCTCACCCAAGACACTATTTATCCTCATCCCAAAACACTATTTATCCTCATCCCAAGACACTATTTATCCTCATCCCAAGACACTATTTATCCTCATCCCAAGACACTTTTTATCCTCACCCCAAGACACTATTTATCCTCATCCCAAGACACTATTTATCCTCATCCCAAGACACTATTTATCCTCATCGCAAGACACTATTTATCCTCATCCCAAGACACTATTTATCCTCATCCCAAGACACTATTTATCCTCATCCCAAGACACTATTTATCCTCATCCCAAGACACTATTTATCCTCATCCCAAGACACTATTTATCCTCATCCCAAGACACTATTTATCCTCATCCCAAGACAATATTTATCCTCATCCCAAGACAATATTTATCCTCACCCAAGACACTATTTATCCTCATCCCAAGACACTATTTATCCTCATCCCAAGACACTTTTTATTCTCATCCCAAGACACTATTTATCCTCATCCCAAGACACTATTTATCCTCATCGCAAGACACTATTTATCCTCACCCCAAGACACTATTTATCCTCATCCCAAGACACTATTTATCCTCATCCCAAGACACTATTTATCCTCATCCCTAGACAGTATTTATCCTCATCCCTAGACAATATTTATCCTCATTCCAAGACACCATTTATCCTCACCCAAGACACTATTTATCCTCATCCCAAGACACTATTTATCCTCACCCCAAGACACTATTTATCCTCACCCCAAGACACTATTTATCTTCATCCCAAGACACTATTTATCCTCATCCGAAGACACTATTTATCCTCATCCCAGATGTTCCGAATGTGAATGTGACTCCAACCTCAGCGACTGTTCCTCAAGGCACCGCCGTGTTCACTCTCAACTGCAGCGTAACTTCCACACCAGCAGCCACCAGTCTGTACTGGCAAAAGGATGGACAACCTCTTGATACTGTTGGCTTCCCCAACAAGTATGTCGGTGGTACCTTGGGTAGCCCAGGTCTGAGCCTGTTGAATGTATCCAGAGATGATGCAGGCACTTACGCTTGTGTGGCTCAGAACTCAGTTGGAACAGGAACCAGTGCTTTGATTTCTGTACTCGTTAGCTGTGAGTTCTCTTGTTTAAATGTCAAAGGAAAGACCCATGACCATTGGTACCGTCAAATGACCAGTTAAAAAAATATTTATTTTGTGAAGCTGGAAAACCCAAATTTAGTATGCATATTTTTCATCTTTAGAAGCGAAAAAAAAAAGTATGCTTAAACTTCTTATCTAATATTTGATAAATTCACTCAGTGGAACACCATTCTAGCTCAGTTTTCTTTATTTTAAATGTTTCATTCACATTGAGGAAAATAGACATATTGAAAAAATCAATACTTTGATGTGCAACAGGATACAAGGAAAGTACATTCTGACGCTTATTTAAGTAGAAACTTAATACAAGTTATCTATTTATAGATTTCTTTAAAAGAAAATTAAAGATTCTGGCTTCTTCTTTGCAATTTCTGTTTTTAAATTAGCTTGGATTTATAATGGGTATTATGCCCAGGATTTTCAAAATAAAAATAAATTTACATCACTATATGGCATTTTATTTTCAGATCCACCTATCCTGACTGTGGGAAGCAATAATATTACAGAGCAGTCAGGCTATTCAGTCATGTTTATGTGCATGGTCACAGCATACCCAGCTTTGACCAGCTTTTACTGGACAAGGAATGGTCAAATTCTGCAAGCACCTCAGAACTCCAAGTACATGGGAGGCACTTTGTCACAGACCAACTTGACCATATTCAACCTGGATCCAGGCACTGACCCGGGGTCATACGCTTGCGTTGCTGGTAACTCTCTTGGACAGACCACCAGCTCTTCATTGACCCTTACAGTAATATGTGAGTAGCGTATAGCTTGATGTGACTGTTGTGTCTAAACCAGCCGTAATATATTAACCCTTGCATGAGGTTTTATGTTAAATTTCATCTTATCTCTTCCCACTGTGCTTTGAATATTACGTTTGACCGTTCGACTGTTTGTAATTGAAATTTTATACTTGTTTTCTTAAAGTAAACCTTACATGAAATTGATTTTTTACAGACATTAATCAATTCTAAATTAAAACATTCATAATTTACTATATATTATTTTTTAACGACTTAAAGAAAAATTTCGAGCACTGTTTAAAAAGATACAAGCAGTTTTATAGAAGGTTTTAAATCATATTCTAAATGATAGTCTTTAAAAACGAAAGGAAACTTTTAAATCCTATAAATATTTAAACATTATCAGTATTGTCATTTTTTTTTGCACTATATAAGCATGAATAGAACATATCCCTCCCCCCCCCNAAAAAAAAAAGTAAAGTAGCTCTTGTGGTATTTTTTTCCTGGTAAGTCAAACTGTATTTTTCAAACTGCTGTATTACAAATGTGACAAAACGAGTTAAACTTTAACTTTATTCAATATGCTTGATGTTTATAATTTGATAAATTGCTTTTTGTGATTACATTTTTTGTTTGTCATCAACTACGTCAATATTTTCCCTGCTGGAAAAGCCTCATCTTCTCAATTTTGTTTGCATATAAAAATAAGGGGCAGATAAGCGTAGTGAATATTGTCAAAATATATTAATGCTAGTCCACTAACCTTATGGCTATAAGATTACTTACTGAGCAGACATCTGTTTGCATGAGGCAACTTAAAAGCTGTTGATAAAACAAAGAAAGAAAATTTATCAAATAAGAAAAAGAAGCTGAAAATTAATTTCAAAGAACTCTATCACAGGAATTTTTTTGTTAAAATGAAAAATTATGAATTTAAGTTGCATGTTACCTAATATCTAATTGTTGATTTGGGCAGTTTATATTTTCTATAATCAATTCAGTAAAAATTAATGGCTGAATTTGTTTGGCTTCTTTAGTTAGCACTGTAACAAATTTGTTGTTGTTTTAATCAATTGTTTATTGTGTGTGCTTGGGTTTCCTTCAATCATCATCCCTATAAAACAGCACAGCCTGTCATCATTGGCAACCAAACTGATGTCAATGTCACAGAGAATAATCATGTGACTCTCAACTGCCCCATCACATCCCTCGAGTCCGCCACTGAGCTGTACTGGACCAAGGATGGTCAGCGACTCAATACAAACAACACATCAAAATATTCTGGCGGGACTTTGATTCGACCTAGTTTGACCATTTACTTCCTGACCGACAGTGACAGTGGCACGTACATGTGTCGTACTTCAAATCAGTCTGGAACCACCCCCGGAAGCAATATCACACTAGATTTAACATGTAAGTGTTAACGTTAGGTGCAATCACATTCACAAAAAGTGTTTGAGAGTAAAGTAAAAAAAAAAAAAAATTCATTCAACAGGACATAAAAAAAATGTACAAATAGAAATATGGCTTCTTTTGATTTAACTTATCTTAAATTTATAATTTAAAGTAATATACTTTAAATAATAAATTTAAAATAAGTTAAATCAAAATAAGCTATATTTCTATTTGTAAATTAAAAAAAAAAAAAAAAAAAAAATAAAAAAAAAAATAATAAAAAAANAATAATTTACAAATAGAAATATGGCTTATTTTGATTGAATTTATTTTAAATTTATTATTTTACAATAATATACACTAAAAACTCTTTGGGTTCAAAGTTAGCCAAAAGATTCAAAGTGATAAAAAATTATAATAACATTCATTCCAGACATTCCATAAGGTCAGTATAGTAATCATTAAATAAGGATTTAAAAATGAAGGCTGCTCTTTTAAGACACATCTTTTTAAAATTTATTTTCAAAATTAATAAAAACAACATTTCTTTAAATGATTAACATAGCTGATGTATTGAGTATAACGTATTGTCATTTATGTAGTTAGTATGATATGAATGTTTCTTTTATTAATATATGTATTGTTATTTCCATGTAAAGCGCTGTGAGCCCGGCTCCTTGCTGGGATACAGTGCTATATAAATTATCATTTTATTATTATTATATATATAGTAGTGATTTTAAAATATTTGTGTTTTATTTCACAGACAAACCTCAGCTTACAGTAACCAATGCCACAGTGACCAGTAGTCCAGGTGACACCATAATCCTTACCTGTAATGTCAATGCCAACCCTAACATAACCAGTTTTTCTTGGACAAAGTCAGGGACAACAATCACCTCAAGTTCCAACCCTAGCAAATATTCAGGGGGCACCATTGTAGATACAACCCTGAGGATCTCCAATGCTGCCTCTTCTGATGCTGGTTCATATGTGTGTGTTGCAAGTAACTCTTTGGGTACAACAAACAGCAATCCTGTAACAGTGACCATAACAAGTAGGTCTTTTCAAAGTAAAACAATTGATCTTTTGTTCTCCTTTCAAAAAAAAAAGTTTGTCTTAAACTGTGTCAATTCTAATAAATGAAACTAAACAACTCTTACAAAAAGCGCTTTTGATGATAAATAAAAAACAGTGCTTTTTGCTATAAATTCCTATATATGAGTCATAACTATAGGAATTGATTATGTTCAATATAATACACACAGTGACTCAGACAAGCCTAAACATTTACAGACTTAAAGTGACTGAACTCCCCTTGCTGTAAAACAAAGGGATGTTGTCATTGAGCTCTGGAGTGAACCTCCAGTGCTCCATTGAGGTCAAATATAGCAGACTCCTACAAAGGCTACATAGGGATAAGCAGACATAAATTAAAAATTCATTTATCTAATTACAGTTCATTTCATTCATCAGAAATTTTGACACAATATGTTCTTAAGTGACACAAGTCTGTGTGCTAAAATAAACCTGGATACGAACATGGGAAGTGGGTCATTTTGTTAGTTTTGTTTTTATCCGGGAGCGCAGGACGATGACAGACTGAAAGAGAGAAAACCATGTAGTTAATATATGTGATTTAAAAACAAGAATCAAATGAAGATTAATAAGAATTGCTCAACTTTAAGAAAGTCATGAATAACTTTTGTTCTTGTCTATTTAATTGAAAATTTTAAAAATCTCTCTTTATATTGTGCAGATCTTCCAGTGATTAGCACACCCAATGCTACTGTAAATGCTAATGAAAACCAACAAGTGACCTTGACATGCCAAGTGACACCACTCAATTCTCTAACTGACCTGTACTGGACCAAAGATGGCCAGCGTATAATCACCACCAATGGTAGCAAGTATTCAGGAGGTACCATCACAGTGCCAAGCTTGACCATCAA
>MUZC01001681.1:20579-30660 GCA_002072015.1 Radix auricularia
CAATCAGCTCAAGTTCCAACCCTAGCAAATATTCAGGGGGCACCATTGTAGATACAACCCTGAGGATCTCCAATGCTGCCTCTTCTGATGCTGGTTCATATGTGTGTGTTGCAAGTAACTCTTTGGGTACAACAAACAGTAATCCTGTAACAGTTACCATAACAAGTAGGTCTTTTAGATGTATAACAATTGATATTTTGTTCTCCTTTAAAAAAAAAAGTTGGTCTAAAACTGTGTCAATTGTAATAAATGAAACTAAACAACTCTTACAAACAGCGCTTTTGACAACAAATAAAAAACAGTGCTTTTTACTATAAATTCCTATATATGTGTCATAACTATAGGAATTGATTATGTTCAATATAATACACACAGTGACTCAGACTAGCCTAAACATTAACAGACTTAAAGTGACTGAACTCCCCTTGCTGTAAAACAAAGGGATGTTGTCATTGAGCTCTGGAGTGAACCTCCAGTGCTCCATTGAGGTCAAATATAGCAGACCCCTACAAAGGCCACAGAGGGATAAACAGACATAAACTAAAAATTCATTTATCTAATTACAGTTCATTTCATTGATCTGAAATTTTGACACAATATGTTGTTAAGTGACACAAGTCTATGTGCTAAAATAAACCTCGATACAATCATGGGAAGTGGGTCATTTTGTTAGTTTTGTTTTTACCCAGGAGCGCAGGACCATGACAGACGGAAAAAGAGAAAAACCGTGTAGTTAATATAAAGGATTTAAAAACAAGAATCAAATGAAGTTTAATAAGAATTGTTCAACTTTAAAGAAAGTCATGAATAACTTTTGTTCTTGTCAATTTAATTGAAAATTTAAAAAATCTCTCTTTATATTGTGCAGACCTTCCAGTGATTAGCACACCCAATGCTACTGTAAATGCTAATGAAAACCAACAAGTGACCTTGACATGCCAAGTGACACCACTCAATTCTCTAACTGACCTGTACTGGACCAAAGATGGCCAGCGTNTAAGCACCACCAATGGTAGCAAGTATTCAGGAGGTACCATCACTGTGCCAAGCTTGACCATCAACTCATTGGTGCCATCAGATGGTGGAGCTTATGTTTGTGTGACAACTAATCAGTTTGGAACTACACCAAGTGGAAATATAACACTGAATCTCCAGTGTGAGTAGATTGATACTTAGATAGGACTAGGCAATGCTTAGGTCCTTAATAACACTGAATCTCCAGTGTAAGTAGACTGATATTTAGGATATGACTAGGCAATGCTTAGGTCCTTAATAACACTGAATCTCCAATGTAAGTAGACTGGTAATTAGATAGGACTAGGCAATGCTTAGGTCCTTAATAACACTGAATCTCCAGTGTAAGTAGACTCACTATTCCATTATGACTATATAATGCTTTGGGCTCCTAGTAGCTTATACAGTTTTGTAAATTTCAAAGATGTGATCATTGCTATTATTCCATTCATTCCTATGGTGCTCTGCTCAGTTAGGTCTTTGACCTGTCTCACCACTAGGCTTGTCAATGGGTACCCGTAAAGCAACATTTTTTAACAACATTGACAGATCTACTCACCACCTCCTTCCTCTTAGTCCTTACCATTTTTTTTGGTAAGACTGACGCCCAGTTGCTGTATATCTTTCTCCACATCATTTGTCCATTGAAACCTTTTTCTTCCCATGAGACATTTTCCTCATTTGTTTTGGTGGTACACCCTCTTTACTCCTTTGTCTATGGTCATTCTTTCTAAGTGTGCTGCCCATGCAAGTCTGCCCTTTTCTTTATCTATAGTACTATTGCGGAAATCTGATATAGAATGCACAGTTCATGGTTTGTTTGTATTCTACATCAGTATGCATCCTTTCTTGGCCCCTACATTTTCCTGAGAACTTTCCTCTCCCATGTATTTAACAGGTTTTCTACAGATTTGTTAGGTTGTTAGGGTAGAAATTTTGTTTTGCATATTTCAAAACTGGTCAAATGACAGTTTTATAAAGAGTTTTATTTTGTTCTTTTGCAATGTATTTTCTTGTAAGTATTTCCTGGTTACTAAATTATGCTCTATTTACAGCCGATATTATTTCTTTATTTTTTGTTAATTCATATCTTTCATTTAGAAGCAGTTCTAAGTATTTGAATTGCATTAATTTTTCAAACATCTGGTTCCTAATTTTAATTGCTTCACCTGTCATTTGATGGTCATAAACGTTGATAAGAAAGACACATTTTCTATAAATGGTATGGTAATTAAATGAAATAAATATTTTTTTTAAAATTTGCCTCTTTTTTTGTTTTTTTGTAAAAGATTACTACATGAGCTAGGATTTCTGATAATAATAAATAAATCTTTAAGATATGTATGCACATGTGCATAGAAATTTGCTAATATTATGACAATATTTTTTTTTAGATTCTCCAAAAATTGAAGTTGGCTCTACAAACGTGACAGCTATTAGAGGATCATCTGTAAGCCTGACCTGCCTAGTGACTGCGTACCCGCAGTTATCTAGTTTCTACTGGACAAGAAACAGTGTTGTCCTGAACACAACACAAAATCCCAGCAAATACTCAGGTGGCACTGTCTTCACGACCAATCTGACAATATTTAGCTTGGATGCTGTAGCAGATGCAGGCTTGTATTCTTGTGTGGCTGACAATACAGTAGGACGCTCCGCTAGTCCACAAGTTAGACTCACAGTATTTTGTAAGTATATTTTAATCTTACGCAAACGGCATCATTATATGTTGTTAAAGTTAATTCTTATGCTTACAGTTATATCTGCCCATAACCAAAATATAATGAGTTTTTAAAACAGCTTTATATTATAAATTTTTTATGTAAATAAATACTAAAAAAAAAAAATTATGAACTGTGGCTTCTTGTAGTAAATATTATTTGTATTGTGTTGTAAGGAATAGAGTTGCTATTGTTATAGTTGCCAAAATTTGGGCCACCTGCTTATCATACTGTTGATACTAATTAATTTCTGAATTATTTAAAATTTATGTCATAAGACCATGAGGATACTAAGAATTGCAACATTCAAAGAGATCTTAAATATTATGATTGTTTTATTTATAGTTGTTTTTTTCCAGTTAAGTTATTGGGTGGGGAATTGTTGCTAGTCACAATATAAATATTACTCTTACGTTTAAGTTAATTATTCTGTCATTTATTTGAATTTTTTAAACTGTCTCTTATTTGGATTAAACACATTTTTTGTTAAAATATTATTGATAATATTTCTAAAAAGTTATAAATTCCTTTTTCAGACTCAAATTTTTTGACAATAAATTATGAAGGAACAAATTTGTAGTATTTTTTAGCAATTAATTTTCATTAAATCAGCTATGTTTTTGCAATATTAAAGAAATGAATTACTGTTTGTGCATATTTAAGATGATTCTAATGAAATAATCCACATTTATTTTGTCACTTATATGAACAAAATCTAACCAATGATGTGTTGTTTTCTTTATTTCAGGCAAGATGAAAAAAGAGTTGTGTTATCCCTTTTTCAATGCCATTATTTGCATGATTTTAACTACTGCTATTTTTATATAATTTTTAATGTTTATTCTTCTCTGATTATATACACTATAATTTTTTACGTTTACAAAACATGAAAATCTCTCTTTGTTTACAGGTGATTTTTGTAAAATATGTTTCCCTAAAAACGTATTTTAAACTTGATTAATAGCATTTGAAATGCATTGCTTAAGTTTATTTCTTGGTTTTGTATCAAGGAAAGCATTCTTCTCTTTAATTTATTTTTAAAAAAATATTTATATATATTTTTTCAGTATTTTTTAGTCCAAGTTTTGCTTTTTAACTGAATACATTTTGTTTTATTGTGCACATACTGAGTGATTTCACAAAAACATAATTATAACATACACAACTTATCATATTTAGATACACCATTATCATTCATTTGTGTTCTTTTCTTTACTTATTTGGGTATTCATTTTATGAATCATGTTAACAATATAAAACTTATTAAATTTAGGATTATTTGTATTGTGCTTTGAACAAGCTTGAAATATACCACCTTTTAAAATTTTAGGCCGCTCAAATTTAAATAAATGAAATTGTTAAATAATAACAAGAATGAAGGTAATCATATTTCTGCATTTAATTTGACACCTTTATCATAATACAACCAGCTAATTAATTGCCTGAGAAATTATATTACAGCCTCATTGTTACCCAGAATGTATTTTAGCAGAGGATCTTAAATTTAGAGATACGCAAATGGAATATAGATATGATAGTCTTAGCACAAAATGTCGCAGAGCCTTTCTAGACCCTCAAGCAACAAATTTTTTGAAATTTAAAAAATATAATCTTAAAAAATGAGCATGCTAAATGAAATATTTCAAATAAAATCCATTGCAAGAATTTTAAGAAAAAAACAAAAAAAGGTCAAAATTTGTTCAGTTGATAACTACATTTGTTTCAACTGATTTCTTATCTTGGTACAGAGTAACTATGAGCCACAGGTTTAGAAATACTGTTTATGTTTTGAGTCAGTTCATGATTTTTGTTAGGAAATTAATGAAATGCCAAATCCTGTTTTCTGTAAGTAATGTTCTTGGTGCACTGGAAGCATACTTGAGAACCCTCCTTCTGGTCAGACCCAGTGGGCAGCAGCTGGTCTAACCTTTCAGTACGATAAATGTTGTTTTTCTTTTACTGCACAAACAGCCGCACCTGTTATCACGACCCCCAATAACACAAATGTTGTTGTTACTGAGAACCAGCCAGTCACACTTGAATGTCCGGTCACTCCAATCAACTCTCTTACTGACCTGTACTGGACCAAGAATGGCCAGAGACTGAACACAACTGGCTCATTAAAGTACACAGGAGGGACAACACAGAATCCCAATTTGACTATTTTAACACTCAACGACACAGATACAGGAAACTACGTTTGTGTGGCCACCAATGGAAATGGTGTCACTGATGGACCAAATATCACTGTCAACATCACATGTAAGTATCAATAAAAAAGAAAAAAATATTTTTTATACATGTTATAAAAAGGTGAGGACAGCAGAATACATCTAAAATAAACAACTTTCTTGAGATCTATTATGTTACCTAATTACACAAAAGTTACACAAAATAAAATTTACAGAGATGCCTCTTTTCTTGCTTTTTTATGTTAAATTTTGCATCATTTAAATGTGTAGAAGGTAAAAAATTTTGTTGATCTTAAAAATGTATGAAAAATATAATTGTTTTTACAAATGTGTCTTAATTTCTGTAAGAATTGATGTAATGCTAATTCCTCCAACAATGATTGAATGCTATTTCTTGCTGTTAGCAACATAAAAGTTTGTTATAAAATTTTAAAATATTTTTGAATGTTTTTTAAAATTTTTTTTGCTAGTTTTTATTGATGAAATATTTTTGTTTTATAAAAAACAAAGATGTTAAAATAAAAATATAAAATAAAAAGTATATAAATTAAATATTTTTATCATTTCCTTTTTACGACACTCATGAATGTCATCTTGACCAGACAAACCTCGCCTCACTGTAACAACAAACCCAATCACCCCAAACCCTGGGGCAACAATTATTTTGACGTGTGCTGTCACTGCCAACCCAGCCGTCACAGTTTTCTATTGGTTCAAATCGGGGACAGGCCGGGTTGATGGAACCACCAACTCCAGTAAATACTCTGGAGGGACAGTGGCCAACACGACCTTGACCATATCTCAGGCCAGTGCACTTGATTCAGGGAATTACACATGTACTGCTGAGAATACCATTGGCTCTTCTACTAGTTCTGCTGTGGTGGTCAGTGTACGAAGTAAGTTGTACTTGTCTTTTAATTTTATCTGTTTAAAGTTTTATTTGTCTCTTAATTTTATCTGTTAAAAGTTTTATTTGTCTCTTAACTTTATCTGTTAAAAGTTTTATTTGTCTCTTAACTTTGTTAAAATTTTTATTTGTCTCTTAACTTTATCTGTTAAAAGTTTTATTTGTCTCTTAACTTTATCTGTTAAAAGTTTTATTTGTCTCTTAACTTTATCTGTTAAAAGTTTTATTTGTCCCTCATCTTATCTTATCTAATCCACATTTTATTGGACTCTTATCTCATCTATTAGGGGGGACCCTTTTATGCCAAAGATTATTGCCCGTACACTTGTCCTTTATATCGTAAAATATGTAAATGAATCTATGGGCTGTAAATCTATCTATGGGCTTGAAATATATCAGTGGGCTATAGGCTTGGAAATACTGTTTATGTTTTGAGTAAGTTCAAGATTTTTTACAGGAAAGGAGTGAAATGCCCAATCCTGTTTTCTGTAAGTAATGTTCTTGATGCACTGGAAGCATACTTGAAAACCCTCTTTCTGGTCAGAAGCTGGCCTAACGATTCAGTACGATAAATGTTTTTTTTTTTTTTACTGCATTAACAGCCGCACCTGTTATCACGACCCCCAATAACACAAATGTTGTTGTTACTGAGAACCAGCCAGTCACACTTGAATGTCCGGTCACTCCAATCAACTCTCTTACTGACCTGTACTGGACCAAGAATGGCCAGAGACTGAACACAACTGGCTCATTAAAGTACACAGGAGGGACAACACAGAATCCCAATTTGACTATTTTAACACTCAACGAGTTTTCCTTGTCTCTTGTCTTATCTTATCAATTCAAGTTTTCCTTGTCTCTTGTCTTATCTATGACAAGTTTTATTTTTTTCTCTTATCTTATTTATTAAATGTTTTGTCTGTCTCTTACAGTTTCTATTATTTATCTTATCTATTTCAAGTTGTATTTGTCTTTCATTGTATCTTATCTTATCTTTTAGAGATGCTCATTTTACACAGAAGATTATTGAGTCCTAAGCTTGTCCCATACTGTCTAAATTATGAGAATGTTCTTTTTTAAAAAAATACTAATTTCATATGTCGCTTTAAAGTCACATGTGTTTTAATTGAAAGTAATATATTGATTTTCACCTCATTGACTAATACATTGATTACACTTAAAAATTATTTCTTCTTTTCAATTCAATTAGATTATTATTGTTAAAAGTTGCATTTTTAGGTTAATACAAATTTGATTATCCATTATTTGATTATATTCCAATTCAGTAGGTATAAATATGTCATTTTGTGTATATTGTTTTACTATGAATGCTATCAAATTTCCCATGTGTGTGCTTATTATGATGGTAAAATATATTACCAACATATAGTGAGCTCACTACTGCTATAGAAATACTAATATTTTTATATGACAGTATAAATAAGAAACTAGTAAATATAAGAAAATTATGAACATGAACATTCAACATATCATAAGGGAGATATATACGTGTGAAATATCCTGTTCCAATTGGAGGATTCATGATTACCATAAATGAATGAATTTTTAAATTTTCTTTTTTCTTAAGGTGTTCCCTTCATCATCGTGTCCCCACTTAACATGACTGTCACCGAGGGAACACCCCAAATCACTCTCAACTGTACTGTTGTTGCGAGTCCCAGTGCCCGGTCCGTTTACTGGATAAAGGATGGTAGAAACCTGACCACGTCCACACAGACGGCTAAATTTTCAGGTGGTGTCTTAGCCCAGCCGTCTCTGACCATTCTGAATGTCAGCAGGTCTGATGCTGGTCAGTACAGCTGTGGGGCGGCCAATGACCAGGGTAACAGCACCAGTGTCAGCATCAGAGTGGACGTCAGCTGTAAGTGGATTTTTGGGTTATGACCACACAGAAAGTGAACAACTGATCAGAGTTATTTAATAACAGAAGCACATTGTCTTTAAAACTCATTATCCATTGAAAAATCATTAACTAATTTTACTACACAAAAATTTGAAGAAAAAAAAATGTCCTTAAAGTTTTAAAAATAATTTTTATGCAGTAGGTTTTCTCAAGCTTGTAATATCTCTAACGTCACTTTGTTGAAAATTTTCCTCATGAGTCACTCTTTTTTACATATTTTTATTCCACTGAAACGCTTTAGCCCTGCAAGATGTGACTTCATCATTCTCAAATTTTGTTTGGATATTTGTTTTCTTTTATAATATTTCTCTGACTTGTTAGCATTTCTTTGGGGACTAGTTTTTGTGGTTGGGATGAAGGTATTAATGTGACTGGTCTGCTCTATATTTTGTGTGTGTGAGTTTCTGTCTAAAGTTCTGGCCAGTCATGGATTTAAGTTTTTACAGGGTGCAAGGTTTCTGCTGTATGTTCAATTAAGTTTTCATTAACAACATTTTTTGTAATGAAAATCCATTGGAATTCTCTGAAAGATAACATTTGTTAACAATATTTATTTTCCGTCATTTTGCATTCCTTTTTTAAAAAATCTTCTTTCAGATCCACCAACGGTGTCTGTTGGCCAGGGCAACCAGCAGGGCATTGACGGTTTGAATGTCACCCTCCGGTGTGACATCTCTGCATTTCCTCCCATCACAAGTTTGTACTGGACCAAAGACGGTGCCCAAATAAATACAGCGGCCAACTCCAGCAAGTATTCCGGTGGTACCGTCACGATTCCAGACTTGACTATCATCAAGCTCAACATGACCACAGATGTGGGGACGTACCAGTGTGTTGCAGAAAACCCCATGGGGAACTCGACAAGTCGCCCTGTTAATGTGACAGTCAGCTGTGAGTGTATTAGACTCTAACACAAAATTCTTGTTCCAAATTACTGCAGCCCCCAAAGAAAATATTTTAAAAAATCTTTTAATTGTCTATATAATACCCAGCTATTGCATAATGTAGAACAAATAAATGAGAAAATTTGTCCTTAAATTTGGTGACACTGAAACAAAATCAATCTATTCTGATACTGATGACGTTTGTTTTTAGAGAAATTCTTTTTTTAGTAGAAATAAAACACTTTTTTCTCACATATTAATTTTTTGCACTTTAATAGTTTGAAAAAAATTGTTTTCTTCACCTTTAGCTATTAGTTTGAAACAATTAAAACTAGATTAACAAACATAGCTTAGAAAAAATAACAATTTTAAAAATTGGTGCTATAAAATAATGTGTGACTATTTACAATTTTAATAAAGATTACAGTTAATTCAAAGTAACCATTTGTTTGACAGTAATTTTTAAAAGTAAGAACCAGCTTTCATGTATATATATATTTTTAAAAAATTGCATTTCAAAACCTTGGAAAATTACACTTTAACTAGTCATTTCATCAAAGCAGAGTAATTAAAACTAACAGTTTTCAGTTAAAATTGTAACCAGTGATGTGCAGGGTTTCTTATCTTATCTTATATGTTACAGACCCTCGTTCTGTTTAGAAGATTATTGACACTGAGACAAAATTCATTAACATGAATATTCAATACCTTTTAATTTTAAAATTGTAGAGAAGTCACAAAAGTAGTACATTCGTGTTCTTGTTGTCTCAGAGACAACTTTAGACTCTTCAGTTTTTTTAAAATGATTTTTAATGTAGTTTAGTTTACTAATCAAAATTGATAACCATTATTTTTATTTCTCTAAGCTTGGTTGTCTGGTAAGTTGTATTAAATAAGTTAGAGCCATTGCTTTATCTCAGCTGTAAAGCTTATATTTTCTATTTAACAATACTTCCCTGTAAATATTCTCTTGAGATTGACAAAAAATTAGAATATAAAATTGCCATTAATATTCTGTACAATATATAAATTTTAGACTTAATATTAAATTTTATTTATGTTCCCCATTTATCTAATTTGTTCAATAATTTGAAAAAAACAAAATAACTGAACAGTTGAGTGTCGGGTATCGTTTTCTAGGGTTTATGGTTCCCGGAGTTCACACCAACACTGTTGTACAATCAATGTAACACAAGTCCTTTTTAACAGCAATCTTCTTTATTTACATTCCAAGACGCTTGTCAACTATGTACACTTCTGGTCGTCTCACGAACACCTATCTCCGAGTCTCTCAGTTACCATCTAGCCCCGCTGTCCAGTCCTACAGACTAACACGGCAGCTCTAACAGTTGCGGTAATCTCGTGTTCTGACACCGGTGACTTGTCTACACCCCACCGCTCTCTACAACATAACATCATGTCCGTCTCTGTCTTACACA
>MUZC01001682.1:0-21814 GCA_002072015.1 Radix auricularia
ATCTTTGAGAGACTTTCCTTCACCTTGTTTTTGAACAGCTGCGCCATCGCAGGGTCTTTCATGCAGGAGGTATTGATGCGTGGACTTCCCTTTTTCTTTGTGTGGTACTAGTTTTTCCTCATTCGTACTTTGCTGGCGACAAGGGAATGATCCGTGTCACAGTCAGAGAATACTACTGGGTTTTTCAACGGATCAGATTAATATTTTTTTTTTTAATTTAAAAAATGAAAAAAAAAAGTTTTTGACTATAAATCCCTTATATATATGAGACAGAACTAAAAGTATTGATAATATTCAAAATAATATGCTCTGCGCGACAAACAAACATTTACAGACTGAACTCTCTTGGTGTAAAAAGGGGATGGGTGGGGGGCAGTGGTCACCCATGGCTGGAGTGAACTTCAGCACACACGTGTATTTGCCTTGGTCCATTGATTAAGTCAATGAGACATGATTGTCTGATAAATCAAGTTTTCTATTTTACTTTTGTCACAGCCACACCACAAGTGTAAGCCACATACCTCAGAATCTTTAGTTGTCCATTGTGAATTAAATTCTTTATTTAAAAAAATTGGGGAAAATATCTTAAATCCTGACTCCAATTAATACACCCATAGTTCCTTAAGCATTTACTTCAGAAACTGGATGAATCTAAGAGATGCTGATACTGGCAAAGTTTTATGGCAGTCTAGTGATGATCTGTAAGTTACTTTTATTTAGGTTTTTTATCAGATGTTACATGGCCTTTATGTTAATTAAGGTTACTCAGTAAATGAAATCATTATTTCAACAAATTTGACCTCTATCTCTAATGACATCACTATTTCTTTCATTCTTAAATTTACACACCCACACCAAAAATCTTCAGAAACGTCCAACGACTCATTTTAACTTATTCTAAATATTTTTTTTTTAAAACACAAGCACGCGTCACAAATTACAAAATACACAAACTTCTATTTTTTTGCTTTAATAACCCACCTTGTGTATACATGTAACTTAAATCTACTAGTTATTCTCTCTCACACAATTTTGTGTGTGTTTAGTTATATAATTTATAATTAAGTTTTAGAAATAATTTTTGAATATTTTGGACTTTTAAATATCACATGCCAAATTTGTTAGAGTTGCCAGAATAGGCACAATTCTGTTTGGCGCTTAGCATTTTGAAACTGTTTCCTTGGCAAAAATTTTAATTTCAAACTGAATCCTCTGATGATAATTGAGAACCAGAAGAATCAATGTGCTATTTGATGCTGTCTCCTAATGAATTCTTGAAAACCAGAAGGTTAGTTTTCCAGGTGATCAATTTCATTATTTTATGTGTGAGTTTTATTATAAGTTTTCACAATAAATGAGGTGTAATTCGTTTTTAAAGCTTATTAAAAGAATAATAGGTATTTTCAAATGAAATGTAATTGAAATGTATCATTTTGTAATGTTTGACACTTAGGTACATTTGTTAATTCATAATTCTTAGAGACTGGTGCTAATGAATGTAAACAGTGCATTTAGAATAGCTTAGAATGATAACACTCCGTAATGTTTATTGTTCTTTTCTCAAAGGAGCCCATATTACTTATTCTTTTATATTTACAGGTCATACTCATCGATTATAAGCGCTGAGTAAGCCAGGGTTAACTCTGGTGGAAGATATGCCAGCAAGGAATACATTAAGGCAGTTTCTTCATCCTAAAGACTTTTAACACTGGATGTCATCCCAGCATTTTAAATTATATATGCTAATCATTTATGTTTCAAATGTCTGACCAATGCATCTCAAACTAACTTTGTGAGCTCACAGAAGACTTAATCATGTATCTCATTATTCTGAATTATTTGTCATACCCTTTAATCCACAGTCATTATAAGCAATTATCTGTTCCTTTAACCCTAGATGTCCAGGGAATTTTTCTGTATCGTCCTGCCATTTTAGCATTTTCATAGGCTTATTGAAAATGACAAAATCCCATACTAAATGAACTCAGAGTTTACACTTTCTGAAAGTAAATTGGACAAGGTATCTTATGGTGTAGAAATAATTATGTATGTTGACATTGATCTCAACCTTCACAGAGTGAGTAAAATTTTACTACTCATCTTCTGCATTCAAACCACCCTCACACTCTGTAACTTGTTCAAAATATCATAAAACCAAGATTTTCAGATACTAAAAGCAATACTCTTTTAGAAAATGTATAGTTATATTACTTATATGTCATTTGTTTGAAAAATGTAATTTGGTGAATTATTTTCTTTCATAACCTTCAATTTTGGTAACTCAAAAATTTTTTTTAAAAAAGGTTAATTATATTACATTTAGCTGTTTTAATTAATTTTATTTCTGAATTGATTCAATCAATGTTTTTTATTTTTATTAAAATAACAATACTGAAGCAAAGACCATAAACGTGAAATCTAATTGTCTTAGATTCTTTTTTAAAATTAGGATCTATTCTGCTTTATGTCAATGCACTCCCTAACAAGTTTGTCAGTAAAATGTCATCACTAGGAGAGGTATAGATAGTACAGTGCTAATTCTTGACCCTTTCGTTAATTCACAAAACAAGCACTGTTAAAATCATGTTGGAAAACAACTCAGGGAAATAGGAAGGAAATTCCTTTCTTAATAGTCATCTCCCCTTTTTAAACGTAAATAAAATGATTTGCAATTTTAATGACAATTTACTAACATCGTTTATATTTCCCACAAAAAGGGAAGGCTCTTTGTCGATACGTTTACTGTTTTTTAAAACAGGCTAACTCTTGCCCTGTTTACCTGTTTTCCATTTACTGAGTTTTAATTATCTGTACTGGTATGATGAGTCTATGGTTTGCACAAATATGTTGCTGAAATATTGAAATTAAACATTTTCATTGATTTTACTTAAAAGTCATGGTTGTTTACTTTTTCTCAAGAAATAAAGTGAAGCCTTTTAAGGCTTACTGGAATTTTTGATTCTAACATTTAATGATAAATCCATGATTCTTTATGTTAAAATTGCTATCTTTGAATTGTGCTGAGAATTTATCTAGTTTCTTGGGTAAATAGTAATACTAAATAAAAGATTATGCCAGTTGATATCCTTCTCTTCTTTTAAAAATTGTTCAAGGAATCTATTACACCTTGAAGCTGAATAGTTAGAATATGTGATTTCATTTCAAAGTGCACAAAAAGTAATAACTACCATATTAATATCATAGGAGAAACCAGGTCCTATGGAAATAGGATCTCAACAAGGAATAGTATCCTACAAGATAACACCATTCATCTTGGAAATTTTATTCCAATTTGAATTGGATACCATTGGCTACAGACTTTAAAAAAGTAACTGGGAATTTTTTTTTTTTCAAAGGAGTAATAATAAAAATAAATTTATATAATGAAATATATCCTAAATTTTGATGGATAATCAGTTGCTAACTATGTTGCAATCCAAGGAAATATTTGCTTTATGTTCAGTAAACAGCACAAAGAAATCAGTTGATTTTTTAAAAAAAATTAACATGAAAAAACCTACGCTTAAAAAAAAAAAGAAATTCATTCAATTTACTGACATTACAAGGGCTGTGGAAATTAACTATTAAAATATTTTCATTGATTAAAATTAATATGATGGATTAAAATTTAAGAAAATAATTCAAATATTATTTGTCCAATTTATTAATAATTTATACATTTTTTTAACTTTCATACGATTCCCACATATTATTATTAATTATTTAGATTCGATATGTAAACAAAAAGGTCTTCCTCATTTCTTGCATCGAAGAACAAATTTGCTGTGTTTAATCACAAAATTTGGGAGCCATTAAATTGCCAAAACTTAAACAGTTGCAAAAAATAAAGAATTGCGACCTGAAGGGATCTATATGCATTATAAAGATATAATTAATTGAAATTAATCGATTAATCAATTACATTTTTTCATGATTAAGCCTACAAATTTGTTTAAATCTTTACCTGCCCTTGACACTACCAAATATCAGTATATTAAAATTTATAATAATGTTCATGAAAATAACTTGTACAAAATGATTTTATATTATAGTTAGGTAAAAATTGAAAATGTTTCACTGATTACTCTGTGGACCACTAATGCTTTTTGATACTATATCATGAACTTGGGGCTTATCTTATTATTCTCAGAAAAACATTTTATTTTTAAAATTATGGCCAATGACTCCAAGTTCTAAATTTAAATCATGCGCTAAGAAAAAATTGAACCTGATTTATCTGCAGGAGTGTAGAAAAAAGGTAAAAGATAGATAAGAGAAAAGAAATTTGAACTAATTTGAGTTTTAGAAAAGCAGTATCTCTTATTTAAAATATTTTGGTAAAGAGAACCAGAATTTATGGTGTATTCCATTGCTGATACAGCAGTGAAATATTGTCAAATCATACTATATAATTATGTGAAGATTTTACTAGTGATAAATGGATGCATCACTGTCATTCAGAGAAAAACACATAATGCTTATCATTGCTTTGTGTTGAAGATTATTTTGTTTATGAGAAAAGGTTCAAGATTATGGGCCGGTGATGGTGGAGGAAAGAAAGGGTGGGAATGAGGGGCTGGGCCATATGCAAACCTACTCACATTACTGTTAATATAAGCGGAAAATTTCTTGATGAGTTGATTTTGTATCCCAATGTTGTGGATTACATGCCATCCTAGGAAGGTTGTTTTTTTTAACCGCCTTGCCCCATTTACAGAGCTTCAAAATAAATCTATAAACTTATTTTGCTTTATCTTTTACAGTTCCATCCCAGAAAAGGAACATGAAGGTAAACATTCAAAACCATTTGAGATTACCTTTAACTTTAATCTTCTTTTTTTTCGGCTAAACAAATGAAAACTCAAAATTTTCAAGCCAACTTGTAGGATTCATTGCCTTATTATGAAACGATTTTTTTAAAAAATTCATCACATTGATTACTGCTTGTTTGTTGATGATTGTAAGTATTCATTCCTATGAGTGAGATATTTCAACCAAATAATCTTTATTAATTTTTCTTTTTTTCTGCTATTTTACTTTTTTTATATCAATTTAATTTTATTGATTTTGGAAGCTCTTTTTCATGGTTGATTTACAATCTAGTGTGTCGTAATGATGTAGTTTACATGCAATCCTAGTAAAGTCTTTTACCAACTTCTCCAGTGAGTTTGATAAATATTTAGCCCCATTTACAGAGGTTAAAAAACAACTAATACCCTGTCTAGCTCTACCTTTGACAACAGAACATGACACTTTAGCTTCATTGCACATTTTTAGAATTTCAGATTTTTAGGTATTTTAGCTTACCATATACTCAGGAAACACTATATATTTTAATACACAGGAAACACCACACATTTTAATGCACAGGAAACACCACATATTTTAATGCACAGGAAACACCACATATTTTAATGCACAGGAAACACCATATATTTTAATGCACAGGAAACACCATATATTTTAATGCACAGGAAACACCATATTTTAATGCACAGGAAACACCATATATTTTAATGCACAGGAAACACCATATATTTCAATACGAGGAAACACCACATATTTTAATGCACAGGAAACACCATATATTTTAATACACAGGAAAACCATATATTTTAATACACAGGAAACACCACATATTTTAATACACAGGAAACACCATATATTTTAATGCTTCTATAAAATGAGGTTTATAGTCACTTACCTTGTATAAATAAGTTAGTGAATCAAAAGTTTAGAAACCTGTGCAATTAATGCAGATCTTTAAATATGGATTTTTTTCTGTAATTTTAAAAAGACGTTATTTTATTTGCTATTTTTCCATAACTGGTTGTGAGATTGAATTATGTAACGTTTCGGCTCCACGTAAACAGTGTTTAAATCTGCTAATTTCACTTTACTTAAACAGCAAGAGTTCCAAAAAAGATACTCAAATGCAGAGCAGTCTCAAGAGAAATCAATTTTTCATCTAAAGAACCCATGGACAAATTTAGACTAGAACAGAGAGTTTTATTTAAAGGCAAATGTCTAGAAGGTAGGTAAGCCACGAACAAAATACAAGGAAAAGCTGAATTAATTAAGAGGTATCAATAAAAATAACATCAGCATAACAATGACAACCTTTATTTTAGAGTTCTGTTAAGTAGTAATTTGTGAATGTATGCAAACAAAATATTGTTTATAAAAGAAATGCTTAATGTTTCAGCTGAACTTATTTCCTCTCTCTCTGTTTGAAACAATTTTAGTGTTTACTCGTTTATCTATTGAAATCTCTCAGGCATTTATAGAATGTCTTGTCTTTTTAATATACATTTCACAGAGTGGTTTTTTGAGTTTGGGTTTGTTATTCCTGGATCAACCAACACATGGCAGTCATTAATAGAGGCTGCACCAGAAGGACAAATGATGCCTGCAAATATTTTAAAGTAAGTTCTAAAGTTCACTACTGTTCTTAGCATTAAACTCTGTCAAAATAATGAACTGATGGAACAGCTCAGCACCAAATGGAATCAAATGATAGAATTTAAATTTTTTAAATGTTATATTGTGGGACTTTGTATTACAAATCAAGTCATGAACAAGTCAGGTCATGAACATGTCAGGTCATGAACATGTCAGGTCATGAACAAGTCAGGTCATGAACATGTCAGGTCATGAACATGTCAGGTTATGAACAACTTAGAATATATTTGTCTTAGGTAATTAATATTGATGGGGGTTACAAACAAAGAAGATAGACGGGGTGAGGAGAGAGCAAGAAGAAGATAGGGGGTAGGGAGAGAGCAAGAAGAAGATAGACAAGGGGTAGGGAGAGAGCAAGAAGAAGATAGACAGGGGGTAGGGAGAGAGCAAGAAGAAGATAGACAGGGGGTGGGGAGAGAGCAAGAAGAAGATAGACAGGGGGTGAGGAGAGAGCAAGAAGAAGATAGACAGGGGGTGGGGAGAGAGCAAGAAGATAGACAGAAGGTGGGGAGAGAGCAAGAAGATTGACAAGGGGTGGGGAGAGAGCAAGAAGAAGACAGACAGGGGATGGGGAGAGAGCAAGGTTTATGGGTTGAGACTAATGATCGTGTACAGTACAAAGACCATCTGCTCTAAAATTGCCTACCACTAGCCTAAAAAAAACCTTAGTTTTGCAAGCGAGTGCAGCCTCACTTTCATTGGCCATAAGTCTTATCTTATATGTTACAGACGCTCCTTCTGTACAGAAGAGTATAAGTCACAGTGAAAGGGTTTTCTTGAAAAGTGAAAACATTTCCATGATTGTTTTCTGGATAAAAAAGAGATAGACTAAATATTTTTTTCTTACATTTAATTTATTTGGGTGTTAAATTTATCTAGTATGTGAAGTAGGTATTCTTAGCATTTTGTCAGGTAAATGACAGGATGTTCATAAGAAAAAAGAGTGAGTCTTTTGATCTTGGAAGGGAAATTTATTATATCTATGTAATTGTTTTGCGTTAAGCTCTTAACCTATTACCACTGTTCTGCCTATGGCATTCAAACTCTGGGTTTGGTTTTACTTCTGTTAGATGAGATTAACAAGTTCTATTGGCCACAATTGCTGGTGATCTTTTATGGTATAAGTGTCTTGAGACTATTAAATGTGTGGAAATTGGTTCATATCTCAAATAATTTGAATGTGATTACTCAGCTTTACAATATAAAATAAACTAAAAATTTAAATGTGCCTTGATAGGTTAATTTTAAATTTGTACTGATAATGTGAATATAAGTTATGATATTACTATTCATATTTAGGTAATCTTGTTTAAGAGTTGGTTTTATGCCTATTTATACACACATTACAAAGTGCTACAAGTGTTAATCTGTTAATCAGTTATTGAATTCAATATTATCTAATTTCTTTTCTCTTTTCAGTGGCCATGTCGTAATAGAAACAAGATTTTTTGATGGAGACATGGTCGTCAGTGTGTCTAAAGTTCGGATTTTCTATGTCTGATCCAAAGCTAAGCTTCATTTCCCATTTCCATTCATTTCAACCACTTTTTGAAAGACAATGTCTGCCAGACGTATGGTATTGGAACATACATTCTTGATAAGAAAAACTTTGACTTAATGTCATATGATGGAATGATGTGCAGAGGAAAAACTGGGACAAGAAAATGTATTTGTATAGTTACATATTGTGTCAAGGAATTTCAAGTCAAGGTCAAATTAATATGAGGTTACAATAACCTGACACACCTTTTTTTTAATGAGTTTAATTTAAATATCATTATTAGACAATAACATGGATTTTTAAAGGACACAAAAAAGCAGCTGTTGTTATAGTTGTTTTAGTTTAAACTTGTGTCAACATTAATATGTATGTTGTTTATTATTATTCTATTTTGGCAAGGTAAACTCCATAGTTTCATATTTTTACTCCAAGATTATATTCAAAGACTTAACTATTCAGAGAATTGGAATATTTGTTAAAAACATGATTTCAATTGTATGTGATTCACTGTAGCCTTTTTTTTAAAATAAGGGACCTGTTTTTCCAACAGAAAGCTGTGATTCTAGATTATGTTCTGTGCATGATTGCCATTTTTTCCTCATGCAAAGTAACCTGTTGTGGAACATACATGAATATTTTTTATACCAGGAATATTGCAAAATCTTTATTAGATCCTATTTAAAACTGTACCACTTTAATTAATCGACAATTTTATTTTCAGATTTGATTTAATTTTTATTCAAATTCAAGCATAGATTATTTTTAATAATCAAAAGCGTTTAAACTGCTTTTTATTTGTTGCTTTTTTATTTTTAAAAAAAACATGTTTGTGAACTTATTATGCTAGATTTGTAAAAATTAAAATAAATTTAAAACTTTGTAAGAAATGGAAAACAAACCAGAATAGCATACCTTATACCTCTTCTTCCCACGTCTCATTTCAAAAGCTGACCAACCGCCATGTTTACTCCTATTCCTTTAACAATAGACATTAAAAAAGTTTTGGTTCATATTTATGTACTTCAGTACTAGAATATTAATAAATCACAGGTAACTAAATGTATTCACAGAAATGATATTGTTAAAGGAAAATATACAGTGGTAAGGTCCAGAAATATGAAATCAAATCAAATTTTGTAAAATTGAAATTGTACTTAATCATTTAACAAATGGAACCTCACAATCAAGTCATTATCTTGGGAGTCAGTAGCAAGTTACATTGTAATGCATCTGTTGTGAAGAGTTCTGTGTCTATCGATGTCTGGATTTGATTGATCAGTATATTTTTGTTTGTATTAACCTAATGAAATAAGCTTAATTTTGGATTTAACCTTTCTTTTTGTTCTAAAGTTTTCTATTTTCGTATTGTCATGAAATATCGTAATTAAAGTAAAAAAAAATTCTGGCAATGGAAATCTGCATAAACTATTTCAAGGGGTATGAGGTGTTCAGAAAAAAAAAGTATATTTAGCCAGTAATTCACTGAAATTACCATGTTGACATTCGAAATATGAATTTTAAGCTAATTCGGTTGTACACATTTTGATTGGTCAACAAAAATATTTTTGTAATAACCCATGTGCTGTTGCCAGTTGACAAATGCTATGTATCACAATAGGATAGTCAAGACAGATAATTTGTTATCCTGATTATGTCAATCATAAACATTCCATCTTCATTTTATTGGAGTGTGCTGAGTATTACAGTTACAGACTTTTACATTGTTGTTACCTATCTCAAGAAGCTGTCATCATGAAAATGATGGATTATCACTTCAATTGCATTTATCTTGTCTACAGTGACAGAATTTAGGAATTAATTTCCTAGTATAGATCTAAGCTTAAGGGATAGGTGTCATTGTCTCACAGGTGGACAGAATCATGAATGAATTTCAAATGTTCAAATATTGACTGTGCAATCTACTGGATGTTTTTTTTTCTATTCGGCTTGGCAAAAATTGGTTAACAAACAAGCTTTAAATCACTTGTGTCAGACAAGACATGTTGAAATCAAAATGAAACCAGACAAAAATCAAATGATGTCAGTGTAAGAAAACAGAAGAGTTGATGCAAAAATGTTTTTTTAAAAAATTATTAAGGATTGACAGGGAAGATGGATATCATATGTATGAGGGAATTTTTATATCACAAAGTAAATAATATCAATACAAGTCGTTATTTTACATTATACTTATCTCATGGCTTTGAAAATTCATGGTGAAATTAAAGTTTTTAGAAGCTGATATTTCATAGAAGGTTGAGGACAAAGAGCCCAGCAGACAATTCACTACTTACTACTAGAGATGGGTTGAAACATAATTAATCCTAATTATTTCAATTTTACTTCTCATTTTAAAAAAAAATTAAGTTGATCTTTTTCCATGTTTAGTATCATTTTTTGAAAATATGTATATAATTGTTCTTAAGCACATGTAAATTTGAACTGAAAGTATCCTTGCACTTTTCTTTTAAGTAACTTATTTTGATTATTTAATTATCAGGTTTGAAATTTTAACTTTGCTTTGATAAGTTATTGAACTTGTAGAAATGTTGTGTGTGTGGCAATGCCTAAAAAAGTTGAAAAAACTTTTTGTAGCTACATTAACCTACTTTGTCTTATTTCATGATTTACCGGCCTGTACTTTGTTATGAAGAAGTCATCTACTGAACATTTCTCCTCATTCCTGTACAAAACTCCGTCCATTCATTTAGCTGACTGCAGTGGCATGTCTCCTTCATTTTTTAACATATAACTGGTAAACTGATTGCTGAATCTGGAAACCAACATTTAAAAAAAATGTGTTTTTTCCATGCCATCACAGTTTTTATTTCCAGTAGTAAGGTTAAAATCAAAATTTATTGTTACAAGTATTATATTATTTCATCTTAACCTTCTGGTTTATACTTTCACTAATTAAATGTTTTACTAATCAAACATAAACATTTAAAAATGTGTTATTTTTCAGGTTTTTAAAAAAATTTTGGATAGTAATCTTTAAAATAGCTAAATATTACTCACATCTTGAAAAAAAATTATGACTTAAAACAGATATGTTAAATTTTTATCAGAATCTTTCTATTATTATTATGTTGCAGGATATTTGTAATAAGAAATTTGAGGGAAAGAGAAAAAAAAGGAACTGTCAACAAGTAAATTAAATATTTTGATATTTAAAAGGAGGTTTAACTCTGCTGCAATTTATTCATTTAAGTTAGAAACTTAAAAATAAGTGATCTTTTCCAATTTTTCTTTGGTTGGTCTTTTTAAATTTATTTTTCAAAATAAATTTATATTTATATAATGTTATATTTTATTTATAATATAGTTATATAACGCATTTGAATGCAACTTTGATATTGTGAAATAAATTTAACAGAACAAAAGAGTTTTACTGTAAATTAAAGAGTAATTAGTTTTTAAAAGTTATATCTTGTCAATGTGAAAGGACTTCATCATTGCCAGTAATACCATGTCAATATGAAAGGACTTCATCATTGCCAGTAATACCATGTCAATGTGAAAGGACTTCATCATTGCCAGTAATACCATGTCAATATGAAAGGACTTCATCATTGCCAGTAATACCATGTCAATATGAAAGGACTTCATCATTGGCAGTATTCAAGCGTTTTATTCTTCTTTGTTGTGTGTATATTTTTATGACCAACCAATGGTAAAAAGATTGTAGTGAAGTACATCGAGAACCTTCTGCTTTGTGCTCTAGTTCCATTATTCAAGTTCACAAAATAAAATATCAGTTTCTATATTGATCCTTTCCATTAATTTCAACACTCTTATACTTCTTTAAATATTATTTCTGGCATTATATTTTCAAAAAATTCAAGCTTAAGATTTAATTTGATTCCTTACAATATAATAATTAGAAACTTTCTGACATGTGAACTAATTTGAAGAGAACATTCATCAGAAGTAGAGAAAAAATGTAGTTTCATTTGTCTATTATAGTTGCATTGTAGTCGATTTTTATAGGCCCCAAGTTGCATCATTCATTTAAACTCTTAGTACTTTTCCACAAACTGACTCAAATATTCACAATGAAATTTTACCAATTCAGTTTTGAAATAAGAAAACATTTCACTATAAACTCAAAAAATACCCAACAGTTTAGACATACAAAGTAATAAATATAAAAAACAGGGTACTTGCATTGTTTATGTACACAAAGCAACTGTTTCATCTGAAACTCATAATTTTTTTAAATGAAGTTTCAAATTAAATGTTTATATTCCTCTCCTGGTAAATTTTTGATATCACTAAACCTGCACAACACTTAAAGACAAAATTTATTTCTACCAATAGCTTGATAACATTGAAGTAGTTAACCAATGAAATCCGTTTGTTTTGGTAAATAGTGTTGACAAGTAACAGGTTTTTTGGTACATAGATAAAGTTATTTAATCACATCTCAATTTTCTGTGTTTAAAATAGCTCTAACCCTAACAGTTTATTGAGGTAATGTGGAGATTGTTATATTAAATTTAAAAAGTCAATTTTGTTAAATGCCTGTAAATTGACAAAATTACATTCATTTCATCTGTACATAAGATGCTGTGTCAGTGTAAATGGGGAATCAAAATTTGTAACACTTGTTTTTCAATATGTCTAAATTTATTTATTTATGCAAAGCTAATAATTAGGTTTTACACTCAATACAGACATTATTTTTGAAATTTTTTGGACTGTGAAGATGAATAATTTTTTAAATAATTTTATTCATTTGAAACTTTTAAAAAATATTACAACATTGTGCATTTTTAAATGGGTAAATTTTAAAAAATAGTCCACAGTTTGTTTTTAGAGTATAAGATTGTTATCAATGTTGTGCCATTTCTGTCATTGAGCCAACTAACAATAAATTTGATGTCACTATTGAAACCCAGTCTTCTTTTTTAAAATTATTAAATCCTTTATATTAACTTGTGGTTTCTGAGCTGCGCGTGCCAAAAAAACTTTGGATTGATTTTTAACCCATTTCCTCTTTAGCTAGCGAGCGGAAATTTTGCAGGCAGACTTGTGCAGATGATAAAAATTAGGTATCAAAGTTTCAGATAAATCGAACATAGTGTAATTGTATTATTAAATAAAGTTTTAATTTTTTTTATTTATCTCTATGTATTACTTTAATTTTTTTAGATAGAGTGTCGTGGTGCGTAATCTCTTCAAAAACCTTTCCTATCGCGCAATAAGGTGCACATTATATTGACAATACTTTAAAAAATATATTCATGATCGGTGCGCATTATATTAAACACGTTTTACGAGGCATAACCGAAATTTTGTATTTTCAGATTGTTTTGCCCTGCGTATTATAATGAACATCGTTATAGTTGGTTATGTCTCGCATATAAAGGATTTATAGTGAAAAACTTGTTTTTTAAAGTTTTTTTTAAATTTGTGATTCTTTTCAATGATATTCATTAAGTAAGTTAAAAAAAACAAAAAAAACTGATTGATGTTAGTTAAATGATGTACACCCACAAAGAAACACTATTTATGGAAGAGACCATCTTTGTTGGACCAGATTGCAGTTCTATTAATGAAATAACTTCTCATACTGAGTAGTTATGTCTATGAGTCTATGAATCCTATGATAGTAAACGGGGAACACTGCAATCAAGCTTGTTAGAAAGAAATGTGAGGTGATCTCTAAATAATAAATGTCTGTATTGATATGACGGAATAGATCTGATTAGATATTTTTTTAAGGTAGAATTTCTGAAAAAAGACTTTGGTTTGTTATGTAAAATTATAAAAATGTCAATGACAACACCATTTGGCATATTTCAAATGTTTTAATATTACTATATTACTAAAATAAAACTGGTAAGTGCATGGTGTCACACAAAAGAGCGGGAACTTTTTAAACGAATCATAAAAACCAAAAATGATTTTTTAAAAACATTTTATTCATAGTAATTGAAGCCTTAAAATATGCCCCCAAGAAAAATTTGAAATTTTACGGTTTATATTGTTCATTTTTTGAAGCAAATGATATTTTAATGAAATACAATACATACTAATAATTGTCTATACGATTATAAACAATTTATTTGAAACAAAAATGCTCTACTAATAATTACATGACTTGAATAGACATAATCAAAAGTAAATTGATCTTCCTTGATTTGAATGTCGTCAATCTCGCTGTTAAAATTGATATTCTCAAGTGTTTCTCTTTCGATACTAAGGAGTGCAAGATCATCCAGACGATCTTGATCCATTGAAGCACGTAATTAAGACAAAATAAGGTTTACTTTGCCGAAGGACCGCTCACAGCTTTTAGTTGAAACAGCAATTTTTAGAAGTATTTGAAGTGAAATGCGCAGATTCGGAAATACGTCATCTCCATATGAAACAATAAAATCGAGAAGATCCAAAGTAGTTTCCGGTAGAACTTCAGTCCGGGTACTGAGCATCATTTTTTAGTCTTTGATTTCTGTACACAATTCGTAGAAATTAGCAAAATTTAAGCAATTTTAATGAAGCGTATCGACTTTTGTTTCAGCAAGAAGATATTTGACGTCTAGTAAAAATCCAAGTTTGTTGTTTAGGTTGTTTAAGACGTAAAATCCGTATTGATATCTTCTGTTGGAGTTTATCAATTTCGCTGTTCATAGCAGGTGCAATTTCTTCTTATGGAGAAAGTTCTGCATTTCTTTTTAATTCTCGAAGGCATCCTCCGATGTCGTCTAATCTTCTGTCAACCTCGATTCTCCAAGTTGTGCATCTTCTTTCCCATTGTCTACCGCAACATGGCTCAAATTAACACGAATGTTGACAATTTCTTGCTCAAGCGATTCAAGATCAGATTAAGCTTCCTTGAAACTCACAGTAGGATTCTGGAACCGTTTCTGGACACTATCAATTTTATCAAGTATGATGTTCCAGAAATGTTTAAAATTTAGGAAGTTAAAGTTTTATATACCTACCAGCAAAGCTTCTGCATCACTTCTGGTGTCAGGCGTCATATTTGTATGTTCTGATAATTTTTCCAACAGCCCTGCCACGTCATCTAGTCCTTCATAAATTGCTATAACAGCTTCTGATCGTGCAATCCAACGTGTTTCAGACTCCCTCTTCATTGTGATTGGCACAACTCTTTTTTAATTTTTTCCCAACGAGTTTTTGAAAGGGAGAAAACATAAATGTATACTTTTAACAGTTCCAAAAAAACGTGATAACAACTGGATCATGTTTAGTTGAGTGTACTCTTTCTAAATTTTAAGCTGTGGTTGCCACAGTTGATGAACAATTCTTTGTGATTTCTAGCACATTTTCGCTGTTGAATACCGGATACATTCCCGGTCATTACAGAAGCAGTGTCATAACATCGTGACCGACAGTCGGATAGTGGTATGCTATTAGATTCCAGTTTCTCTACGATAACTATTTCAAGGCTTTTAGCGTCTTTGGAATGTATCTGTGCAAAATCTGAAAATGATTCTTTGATAGTTACTTTTTAGTTTGAAAATCCACGTCCACAAATCTGATGACTTGAGAAAGCTTTTCCGGTGTCCTAGATCGATTGAAGTCAAGTAAGATACCGAAGTACTTGTGTTTTCTGATTTCACTCAATAGCTGATTCCTTACAGTCGATGTAAGTAGGTGGATAAATTCATTTTGGATTTCCGGTGATAAATAAGATACTGAACCTAGATTTTCTCGGGCATTTTGTTGGTGTTTTTTTTCTAACAATTGATCCTACTGAGCAACACGGTTTATCACAGATGGACAGGAAAGAAAGGCGGTGCCTGATGTTTCATATGAAAGGAATCCAACTTGCTTTGACAAACCGATACAAGCCCGTGTCTTAGCTACGGGCCACTACTAAAAATTGTGCTACTGCCGTGCTGAAAAGTTAGATATAATTATGCTGTGTATATAGATAGCTATAGATCTAAGTAGTAAACAAAACATGTTAGTTCGTAAAACTATACTAATATGCTACGATTTGCGTGCTCCTTAAACAATACTCTTTCTTTTGTAACGAACAAATGTCATTTATATTATTCTCATAGTCTTCTTATTTAATTCAACTTGCTAACTATAAAAAAACAACTTTAAGTCATTAACAGTAGTTTATATTTAAAAGACTGCTATATTAGTTTATTTAGTACGAACGATGTTTTTTTTTAAATTAATTTTTTTTTATTGTAAGCACTACAGACAAACCCCGTATACAAAGTTGCAAAGGGTAAAAGAATTTTAAAAACTCTCTGAGACAGTTTGGAGTACTCCAAATTTCATTAACCCAACTTTCTGATGCAACATATTCAAATTGTTATCACTGGTCAGTTCAATTAATTTTTTCATTTGCATTTTGGGTCATTCCCATTCCCAGTAGACATCTTTCAAGAAGGGCATCTGTGGTAAGCCTTTCATAAATTGGCTTGATTTTGCCAGCAACCATCTCTGAAATAAAACAACTGCTGTTGCCCTTATGAGAAGGTGCTGGTTTGCTGTAAGCAGCAGCTCTTTGCCAAAAGCACCATGATGTTTTACCAGTAGGACATGAGTGGTGTTTCGGCTCCTCGTCAGTGGAAGATGCATGGAAGAATGTAGTCATTATTCTCTGCCTCAACTCAGAGGGACTACTCACTTTGCTGGCTACAGCCTTCTTGTAGTATTGCTGAAGCAAGTTGATTTTAGTCTGTAAATTAAAATAAACAAATTACAATTGGGAAATTAAAAACTAATTAAAAGTCAAGTCGCATTTTTTGTGAGTCAGATATTCAGGTAAATAATCATTTTATAATCATGTCTAAATATCATGATTTAAACAAATCTCAAATTAATAATGATCACAAATGCTGATTGTAAAGCTAATAAAATAATCAAATGCATTTACCTGAGTTAAACTTCCAACTTTGCGACCACCCAAAGTTGAACCAAACTTAGCCTCAGTAGATACTAAGTTTCTCAGAGCAGTTCCTAGCCTCTTGGCAACATGATTTGTGCATTCTTCTTTTTTAATGGGAATGTCGTAAGGTGCCAAACTCAATAATTCGTTAAAAGTTTTGCAATCTCCATCACTGACGAAGCTAGTATATCTAAGTCCTTGCTTTACAGATCGCTGCCACATCACCTTAGCAGCTTCGACCTCCATTAGGCCAGCAGAACCAGAATGGTTGATTGTGCAGCTGTTTTTGTGTGTTTTATACCATTTCTGATATACAGCTTCACCCCTCTGCAGCATGGCCTTGCCAGTGGTTGAACATAACTGTGATTGAAAAAGTATTTGTTAAACTCAATTTTTTAAAAATATATAATTCAATTCATATCTATCAAAAAGATTAATTATTGAAGAAAAAAAACCTGACAATAAAATTATTTTCCTTACCTGACAATGAGTTGACATGACATGAAAATCAATGGCTAATCCTGTAGTAGCCTCGATAACGACGCCAATGCCAATGCCATGCTTGGACGTGTGACCTCTCTTATGCCATGAACCATCAAAGCTGACTGTGATGTCAATAATTTCATTTTCTCCTCCGCCTCCATGCACCCGCTTTACTTTCTCAATGGCATCAGTTTTAATGAAATCATTATAAATGTGGATTCTTTCATAGATTGCCTTTATATGCGTTCTGTAAGTTTTTTTGGTCATGGCATTCATACCCATCACCTCACAAAAGGACTCCATTGCAGAATAGCCTAATCCCACATTGATAAATGCAGTCACAAGCCGTCTATTGGTGTCATAGTGTTTGCTCTTAGGGAGTGTTTTTGATGTGGCATTGCTTGCATGGAGCAGATTGCAATTATGACAAAACACTTTCAACATAAGGACAGAGCCTGTCCTCCTCTCTGTCACAAGTGTTAAATTTTTGTGACAAAATTCACATCCCAACTTGCTAAATAGGGTAGATAAATTTGAAATGTCAATTATGGCAAGAGAACCATCTACAAAGCTTATCGCAGAGGTCTCTTCAGATAAATCCAATTTTCTTTTTGAAGCAGACTCTCTGACTGGAATATCTGCTGAGACATCACATTCAGATGTTGTCACTTTTTGTGAAGTCGAAGCATTAATCGGGGTTGACAGTAAAGCATCCATTGGTGTCTGCATTGAACTATGAAGTTTCTTAGCTGACTTAGCTGCCCTTACTTGAGCCATGAGAGCTTTCTTTGACCGAACACTATTTTTTCCTCGTGAAACAGCAGCATGTTTTCTGGGTGCCATTTCACTGAAAGTAAAAACGAAATATTCACACATTATTTTATAAGGTCAGCAATATTTTTTTTCCCTATTGTCTACTCATAAAAGTAAGTAATGTAGGCTTATAGGCACTAAACCTAAGAATAGCCTAACCTACGACTAAGGCTAAAGTAAAATCCTGTCGTAACGAAATACATGCAGGGATAGGTTCAAACGCCTAAAAATAGTAATCCCTGATGAAGGTATGATTTTTAAAAATAAAATATAGGTTAAAATATACTAGAATACAAATAAATTAAATTTCTTTCTAAGCCCTTGTATAATTAATAGTATTCAGCGTGGATCTCATATTTTTCCACTATTACTACACGTACTAACACTGACACTACTACTACAAGACTACTAGCCACTAGTACTACTAGCACTAGCAGTAGTGCCAGTAGTCTTGTAGTACTAGGACTAAATAAATAATAATAATAATTTATTCATCAAATTGAGACAGTGAAAGTAGAAAAATAATAAATGAATGAATGCTTACCTTATAATTGCTATTAAAATTTGTTTGCAAAATTAAATCCAGGAATAATTTCGTACTGAAAACTGTAGATTCAATGATCGCAACGTGGGAAGATGACAAGAGAATATTTTTACAAAATGGCTTCTCGTATAAACTATCGTGGTGCATTGTGGTCGCACGTTAACCGGGACTTGGTTTTCCCCACACTAAAAATAGTAACATTGACTACTATATTTATAGCTACCAATGAAATTATAGTATTTTGAAATAGTGAGCCATGTAAAATTTTCCATTCGGCTTTGTTGGCCATCTATATATAGAAGAAAATAGGTCAGTAAGCACAACGATTCCTTGACCTTTCCAACGATACCTCATGTTACAGGATAGCGTAACAGTGAATAGCCCGTTGTTATGGGCCAAAAAGGAGGATTTCGGGAAATAAAACCTATTTTCTTAATTGACATATGTTATTCAAAGTCAATTTAAGCAATAAATACATAATTTAATTAATATTTTAGACATGTAATTGTGTTAATAAGATGTTAAATTAAACAAATATGCTAAAATCGCGAAATCGATTTTTTATGACCCGACTATCAATTTTACCATAAGTTGACTACCCCTCCCCCCTTAACGATTAATAATTAATCCTTAATTTTTTTAAAGTTAACAGCCCTAATTACTATTAGTACTATTAATTAATTTTAATAAATTATTAATACTACTATTACTTTTACTATACTATTACTATCCAGATTTTATTTTGAACTTGATACAATTCAGGGCCGGCTTTAGGCATAGGCAGCCGCCTAGGGCCTCTGATTAGTGGGATCCTCGCAGAAAAAAAAATATATAGTCAAAAAAAGCGAACTACGACCAAGGTTAAAACAACCAGAACAACCCAATCAATGCAAAACCCTTACTCGTACTCGTAGATTATTTTTAAATAGTGCATGCATACAATATTTCAGTTGTGCCGAGAAACAACTGCACATTACTGTTTACAGTAATTACAGACATTGCTTCGATAGTAACCAAATTCAAAACATGGGCACAACAATCAACATAGATGTCATTGTGTGAAAGTTTCTTTATTTGAGTTTGAAGGCCACTCTTAATTCCAGACATCACAGATGTGCCATTGTATGCCTGTCCTCGACAGCGTGATATCAATGTTTCCCTTTTGTAATTTGTAGTTCCTTTAAAATCTTCTCATCAAATGTGGCAACATTGCTGTTTTCCAAAGTATAAAAGCATGGCCGGATAAAGCCATATTGTTGCCCTAGGCACAAACCCACATGGGTGGCCCCTTCTGCCTCTGATTCTCCAATGACCGCTGGTATTGTCAATATTATGCACACACAGATTTACATCTGGCAATGTTTTTGAGTATATCAGTAGCGTTAATTGTACACAAATCTGCCTCATTCATCAGCAGAGACAAGGAACCATTTCTTGTTTCATCTACTTTAATTTTTTTTATATTATGGTAACCAATTGACTAGTAACCATGAATTTTATATGGGCAAGGCGATTTTCAGGCTACATTTGGTAAATCACACTTGATATTGTTTCTATCACTTTGTAACTTTGTACAATTCAACATGACTGGACGTGTTGTATTACGATTTTGATGCAAGAAACTTGTTACGAATATATGACTGGAACTTTCGTAGTTCAGTATGTAAATTATTGTACAGATCTGTAGGATAACAATTTATTAGTCCTTGAAAACACTGAGACGTTTATTGTTCATCGACCAAACAAGAAAATGAAACTGCTATATCATTATATACCGGTCCTTGTCTACTAATCTCTACCTCCAGTTTGTCAACAATGGCACGGAAAGTAGATTTATGAAAATTTTCTATGACATTCAGAGATACCTCATGTTATCGCCACCAATGAACACTTTCTTTTACGATTACAGGTCAAAGTTAACGTTGTGTTATTTCTTTTGCAGCTTCTTCAAACTTTACAAATTCATTCCTAGATTTTCAGGCAAGTGATCAGCTATTGAATAATACAAATCAGCATACTTATTCAAGTTCACGTGCTCATTTTGTAGAGCTTGACTGACGCTGTGAAAATGTAATGCTTCTTCCAAAAGAGACAAGCATGAGAGAAAATTCTAATTCTTGTATCTCCTTTGCTATGTTTTCTGCTTCTCTTCTGGTGTCGCCCTTCTTTGAGTGGTCTTCTTGAAAACTTGTTAACATTTTAACGCTTTTATAATCTAAGGATGAGATTTAAGGATAATGTGCGACTCGATTTTACATTTGCAAATAGCTAATGCCATGTTGATTACGCATAGCTACTGAGACAATATAAACATTTTTCTTTAGGACTTGTGGTGCCCCCAAACGCTTGGTGGCCTATTTGCCTAATAGTTAATCAAGGCTCAGTGGCGTAGCTAGGGGGGGGTGGTGGGGGCGGTCCGCCCCGGGCGGCACTCATCTAAAGGGCGGCACTTGTTGGGGGCAAAAATAAAGCCCTTTTCCGACAGCCGCCAATTTTCTTTTGAAGGGGGAAAATCAAGGTGAAACAAATATATTCTTAATTTCGAGTCTTAATTAACGGATTCACGAAACATTTCAAAAATTAAAAGTGGCTCAAAAAAGTATAGATCTATATTTATTTATTTATTTATTTATTTTTGGAAATTAAGCGGTATGTGTCACAAATGGCGCTTTTATAAGAAACGGCTTAAAAAACAACACATCACCGCTGGGCTGAATAATGTGTACTATTAATATCGCAACGACAGTATTTGCGTGGAATTTCGACAAGCGCAGAATGATGCGCTAGCATTTAATTTAAGCTACATGATATGGTGGTTCAAATATTGTGTAATTTATATTACTGTTTCGGTTTTCGAAAAACTTTTAAGGTAAATTACTAAAAATTAAATGTATTTTGTTTTTATTGCATTAAAGTAGCACACATAGTTTTTGTTTTTCATTAAAATTCGATTATTCTTTAAAAACGCTACGCCTATCAAATTAAAGTGATGTGTAAATAATTTGAATTCGTCTATTTTATGAAACATTTTTAAGATTTAGCGTAAGAGCATGAATTTATTCAAATTCACCGTTAATAAACATCGCAATAACATAAACAAATTCGAAAAAGACATACTTAAAACTTTCAA
>MUZC01001682.1:39207-49777 GCA_002072015.1 Radix auricularia
GGGGGGGGGGGCTGAGCGGGCTAAAGCCAAGGGCCCCCGACGGCTTGGGGCCCTCAAATTTTTTATATTTTATAATAAAAGTGTACAGATGTTTTCACGAACCCTTGAAAATAGAATAAATTAAATAAATTTATAAATATTATCTATTAAACTGATCGCGATTCAGACCTGACAGCGGTGGCGGATTTAGCTTTCTCTGCGTTGGGGGGGGGCGAGGAGAATTTCAGGGGGCGCCGCCGCCAAATTTAACTAATAACCAAGCATTCCGTAGATACTGATACTGATGGACCTTTTGATGCATAAAAAAACTTTGAAAGTATAATATTCAACGATTGTTTCTTCAAGGTTAATGTCATGTTTGTAAATGTTGCATAAACTTCGAAAATAATCTTTATTTTTCGGAGGTTTGTGATGGATCAATACAATTTAAATAAATAACTGTGCCCCCAAAGTAATTAAATCGATCATATTTTTATATTACAAGTGTATCCAAGACAGTGAAGTATGTTTCAGATTTAAAGCTTGTAGTTGGATCATCCGCCCTTTCATCTGTGCTAAGTTCGCCTGTCATACTTTTCTTTTTTTGCAATTTTCTTTTCTTTAAATTTTGTTTTTAAAATCTAGTTTGGAACGATTTTTGTTAATAAATGATTGACTGACATATTCTTTAAGTTTCAGAATTTCAAAAGCTTTATCGCTTCTCATTTCAAAAAAACTTTTTTATTCCAACATTGATAAATTGTTTTGCCAATGGCCAATGCAATGTTAATGCTCTTGCGTTGCAAGTAGTTTCGAAACACGAAGAAATTATCCAACAACTTTTCTAAAAGTAACATCAGAAAAAAAAAGAATAGTTTACTATTAAAACAGATAGGCCATAGCTTCTGCTCTAACACTTCCTTTATATTCTGTTGATTCCCTTGAATTTATATCTTCTAGAGTTGCTAGAATAGCAGAAAATGATCCTACAACTGCATCAGAGGGAAAGTGTGCTGATCTTGCTCCACTCGGCTACTCTGTTCGATCATTTCCCCGTTCCACTCGAGGTGGAGGTCTAGCTGTTGTCTACAGAAGTACGCTGTCCCAAGAGCTTACATTTTTAACTGAATTCAAATTTGCGCACACATCATTTGAGTTATTTCAACTTAAATTGTCAGTGCCACATCGTGTCATCCACTTTATGTGCATTTACCGTGTCTTTCCCAGCAGAAAAAATAAGTTAACAGATGCCAAATTTCATGAGGAATTTCCGGAACTTTTGGATTATGCCAACACTCTGCCTGGTACTTACATGATAGTAGGGGACATGAACTTTCATTTTGATGAACCTCAGAATCCATCGACAGCAAAAATGATGGCGCTTTTGGATGCATTCAACATTCATCAACTAATTGATAAACCTACACACAGTCGAGGACACATAATTGATTGAGCATTGCACAGACCTGACGATTGCCTTGTCAAATCTGCAACCATAACAGAAGAGCTATCTTCGGATCATTTTTGTGTTATATGTGAACTAGGACATTCGCAATCTACGTGGCATGAACCGTGACGCCTTTCGGCAAGATCTAAGTGTGGCGGTGTCCCCTGACCTCTGCCTCACTTTGGATAAGCTGAATAGTACACTACGCACTATGCTGGATAGACACGCCCCTGTCACCCGCCAAAATGTCGAGTTAACACGGACAGCTCCCTGGTATTCATCAATAAAGGATGATCTTCGACGCGCCAAGAAAGATCGGCGTATAGCAGAAAAGACTTGGTTGAGATCAAGACTCATCGTTCACAAGCAAATTTATTCCACTGCCCAGCGACGTGTGACTAACATTGTACATCAAGCAAAAACTTTGTACTATAGTAATAAAATACTTACAAGTAGTACTAGTAGGCTTTTTCATGTATGCAATAATCTCAGAGGGAGTAGTAAGGCTGTGGTCCTTCCCTCTGTATATCCGGTGCATCAGCAACCAGATATATTTTGTAATTTTTTTACAAACAAAATTGCTGAAATTAGGGCTGAGCTTGACAGAACGATGTTACCCCCACATAATGTATCTCCCTCTATTGCTGTGAGTTCTAGCTTTGAAATGTTCCACCCTGTTACGAAAAATGAGGTCAAAGCTGTTATTCTAAAATCTAAACCAACGTCATGTTCTCTTGATCCAATCCTCACTCAATTATTTGTTGAGTCATTAGATCTTTTACTCCCAACAATAACACATATAGTAAATGAGAGTCTAACATCTAGTACTTTTTCAATGTTATGTAAATCTGCTGTAATAAAACCCTTGCTGAAAAAGCAAGGGTTAGATCAAAATAATTTAAACAACTATCGACCAGTATCCAATATTTCATTTGTGTCTAAGGTCATTGAAAAAATTGTCTTAAAACAACTTTTTTCTTATCTTAACGACAACACTCTTCTAAGTCCCAATCAGTCGTTCTACAGACCTTCTCACAGCACAGAGACCACCCTGTTAAAGGTAACAAATGACCTCCTACTCGCACTAGACAGTGGACAAATCTCTATATTGGTCCTCTTAGATCTTAGTGCTGCTTTTGACACCGTCGACCATCAAACATTGCTAAAAACCCTGCAAAAATTATTTTGGGATTTCTGGCTCAGTTCTGGCTTGGTTTCAATCATACATATCTAACAGATCACAGGTGGTATCAGTAGATGGCTGTATCTCTTACAGAACTGACTTGGTTTATGGTGTGCCTCAAGGCTCCGTTTTGGGTCCGGTACTTTTCGTGCTGTATACAAAGCCACTATTTCTACTGCTCGAAAAGCATTCAGTTAAAAGCCAATCATTTGCAGATGATACTCAACTTTACACTCACACTGATCCCTCTGATATTGACTTCACTGTCCAATTGATGCAGGAGTGCATTGGTGAGGTAAAGTCTTGGATGACTTTAAGCAAGCTCAAACTAAATGATAATAAGACAAGCACTGCTATTCTGTAACAATAAATCACGCAGTACTTTGACTCTTCTGAATTCTATTCAGGTGGCTAGTTCTGATATACTGTTCACAACATCGTCTAGGAATCTTGGCTACATTATTTCTGACAACATGTCTACCAACAACTTCATCCATCACATCTGTCGCTCTGCCTATACTGCTATTCGTCAGATCAGTTCAATCCGTCGTTACTTAACAGATAGTGCAACAAAAACTCTAGTCTGTGCTCTTGTTCTAGCTCGTATTGATTACTGCAATTATCTTCTGTCAGGTGCGCCAAAACAATGCATTGAAAAACTACAGAGAGTTCAAAATTCAGCTGCCAGATTAGTTCTAAAGGCAAAAAAAACATGGCCATGTTAATCCGCTACTTTACTCACTTCATTGGCTACCCATACAAACCCGAATTGATTACAAACTGGTCGTTCTGTGTCACAACTTCTTTTCTGACTCACGCCCTTCATATGTTTTACTGAACTTTTGTCAGTCTACTCACCAAGTCGTCAGCTACGCTCTTCTGCAGATACACGCATTCTCTGTGATCCTAAGACAAGAACTAAAACATTTGGCGAAAGGTCATTCTCTTTTTGTGCAACCAAACAATGGAATTCTCGTCCATTACACATCCGTAGTATTTCAAGACTGCACTTAAGACACATCTTTTCAAAATTTATTTTGAAAATTAATGAAACAACATTTCTTTAAATGATTAACGTAGCTGATGTATAACGTATTGTCATTTATGTAGTTAGTATGATATGAATGTTTCTTTTATTAATAGATGTATTGTTATCTCCATGTAAAGCGCTGTGAGCCCGGCTCCTTGCTGGGATACAACGCTATATAAATTATCATTTTATTATTATTAATTAGGGCGGGCGACCTTGAGATGGGTCTGGCTGGCGCCCCTTGAGAAGCCCAAGTCTGGCAAGTCTGGCGGGTTTGGCCCAGGCGACCAGAGTGCAAATGTGACGGGCGAAAGCTGACCAGGTGCCTGGTATGGTAGTTCGGCCGTATCAGGTGTACCAGGTGCCAGGTATGGCAGTCGGCCGTATCAGGTGACTATTAGGAGCCGACGAGGATTGGCGATTAGATTAGTGACCAGTATTAGATTACGTAAAACCCACCTACCCCCGTCTTATCTAATGGGAGGTACTAGTTGATTGATAGTTTGACTTTCGGACGGTGGGAGTTGGGGGGGGGGGAGGAGCCTGTCAGGTATAAGACGGGACAGACTCACAGACGGAGGGGGAACACACACACGGACAGAGAGACTCACACGGAGAGACTGAACGAGTAGCTATGGACAAGAACGGACTGTGAGATAGAAACAAGTGTTAGAGAGATGTACGAATAATAATTGTACAGAAGTTCAGTGATTCAGTGATTAAACGTAATTATTTGTGCATTCTGCCTTGGAGTTGAGTGATTGAAGAATATTTAAACAAGTGTGTGAAGATCAGAATAAAAGTGAGAGTAGACAAGGATAGTCAAATCTAAGAACAACCAGGAACTTCACAGTATAAAAGCATGGCCGAATTAAGCTATCTTGTTGACCTAGGCACAAATCCACATGGGTAACCCCCTGCTGCCTCTGGCCCCGATACTCCACTGACCACTGGTATGCACACACACACAAAAAGAAACAAAAACTAACAATTAACAACAGCTGTTACACATATGTTTGTGCTAATTTCATTCAAATGAAAGATACGATTTAGGTATTTAAATTTAAACTAATAATTTTTTTTTTTTAAATAATAGAAAAAACTATTACTCTTTAAATATATTTTAAAGTTCTTCTTTCTGGTAAAGTTTTTGAGTACATCATCAGCGTTAGTTGTGCACAAGTCTGCCTCAATCAACAGCAGAAATAACGAACCATTTCTTGTTTCCTCTACTTGGATTTTTTATACATTTAAGCTTAGAAAAAGAGCCCTTAGCCTTGATTAAACAGGTGTAACCATTATTTTTTTTTATGCGCAAGGCGATTTTTACATTTGAAAAAGTACACTTGTTGTTGTCTCTATCACTGAACTTATTGTATTAAGATTTAGATGCTAGAAACTTGTTACGAATATATGAGTGGAACTTTCGTATTTCAGTACAGATCTTCTGGATAAGCATTTATTAGTACTTAAAAACACTGAGATGTTTATGGTACATCGACCAAACAAGAAAATGGAACTGCTATATCATTATATACCCGTCCTTGTCTACTCATCTCTTCCTCAGTTGTCTACAATGGTATAGAAAGTAGATTTATGAAATTTTTCTCTAACATTCAGAGATACCGCAGGGGCATCATCATTAATGAACACTTTCTTTTATGATTAAGGGTCAAAGTTGACCTGGTTTTATTTCTTTTGCAGCTTCTTCAAACCTTTCCAATTCATTCCTAGATTCAGGCAAGTGATCTGCTAGTGAAGAATACAAATTAGCACACTTATTTAAGTTCACGTGCTCATTTTGTAGAGCTTTGCTAACTCAGTGAAAATGTTGTAACGCTTCTTCCCAAAAGACAAGCATGAGAGAAAATTATAATTCTTGCATATTCTTTGCTATGTTTTCTGCTTCTCCTTTGATGTCACCCTTTTGTGACTGGTCTTTTTTAAAACTTATAAACATTATAACGCTTTTTTAATATTAGGATGTGACTTAAGAATAATGCGCGACTCAATTTTACATTTGAAATTTGCTAATGTCATGTCGCTTAGACATGGCTACTGAGACATAATGCACATTTTTCTTGAGGACTTGTGGTGCCCCAGAAATAAATGCTAAGTGCCCTATGCGCGTGCCTTGTTTGCCTATAATGGCTATATAAAAGCATATAAATATTTCCACAGCATGATCAGATATTAAAACTGAACGTAAAGAAACTGACATCTGATCAATTTTAGATATATCAACGGTTTAATCAATAACAAAAGATAAGAATTGTGCAGAATTAATTTCATTATCAATTATCGCCGATAAGTTAGATGCAAGTGATTGAATTAAATCATGGCTTAAATAAAGTTCATTTTTCTTTTCAAACTTTAGTTGTTTCTCTTAAGTGAAATCATATTAATTTTGGCTAATAAAGATAAAATTTATGACAATTTCCAGTATGTCTACAACTACCATCACATACCTGCGAATATTTTAAACAGTTATTTCTTCGTGTTCGGGTTTTTTTTTTCATTATTAATATTTAGTTACAGTCTTATATTAGCTGTTAGCAATCATTTTATTTTAAGGGACGCTGGCTGGATAGGGCCTCCGTTTGATTGCAGCCAGGGACCCTGTGCAGTCTCAATCCGCCCCTGTTCAACCCCCCTCCTTCCCCCTCGTCACACATCGTCACAAAAGTGTGACCCCCTCCCCCCAGGTGCGTGACGTCATTTATGGACGGCCCCAAAAGGCTAAAAGAAAATCTAAATTATAATTTCGTTTGGTAATCTTTCATTTTTTACACGTATATTATTTTAAAGCAAAATTTAATTAAATCTTGAGAACTTACGTTTTTAATTTGTTAAATACATTATTATATGTTGTGTTTTAGTTATTACAACGCTAATTTGTAATTTGTATTAATTTCCAAGGCTTTTTTCCACCCCTTGAAGTTACGTAATCGGAGTATGATACATCCATTTTGTTTTCCCTAGCCATCATATTGTCACAGTAAGATGCCAAATGCAGGGGCAGATTTGGACTGCACGGGCCCCGGGCTACAATCAAACGGTGACCCTATCCAGCCAGCGTCCTAGAAAATAAAATGATTGCTAGCAGCTCATATAAGACTGTAACTATAAAAAAAAAAAAATAACTGTTTGAAGTGTTCGCCGGTAAATAACGAGCGTATAGTCTTCCACACGGCCAGCGGAGCTTATCAAAATTGAGAAATTGTAAAAATATAAACCATATTTTGTTATATGTTGTCTTAGGGAGCCAATCAAATCAAGTTTTTTCGATTATTATTACGACTATCAAGTCTGATTAGCGATCAGTTTATTAGAAAATATTTATAAATTTATTTAATTTATTCTATTTTTAAGGGTTCGTGCAACCCGTCGGGGGCCCCTGGCTATAGCCCGTTCAGCCCCCCCCCCAATCCGCCATAGGCCAAATAAGAGAGGCGATAAAATGCTTTAGAAATTAATACAAATTACAAATTAGCGTTGTAATAGTTAAAATAAAAAAGAATATAATAATGTATTTAATACATTAAAATCCTAAGTTCTCACGAGAAAAATAAATTTCACTGTGAAATAATGTACGTGTAAAAACTGCAGGATTACCTTTCGTATTTAATAGAGGTTAATACATGGATAAATATTACAACCTTACAGTCATAAAAGCTTAAGACCAAAGACTCATTGGTTTTTACGAGAGTGTCATGAAGAAAACAAAGTATTAATATAAAATTGAAAACTATTGATCAATTATGTGGCAGTGCTCCCAACATATTACTTTAAATTATATAATGATAGATTTATAATTGTATAGGTAATGTTAGGGTATTTAGAAATGTATACGAAGTAGTATGATGTGTTATGACCATGTACTTTTGAGCAGTCCTGGTAACAGGGTATTGCCAGTGGCGTCGCTAGGGGGTGCGGTGGGGGCGGGCCGCCACGGGTGACACCATCAGGGGGGTGACACAAATGTAAAACTCTATATATTCCCGTTATTTGGCACTGGAAAACTCGAGGAGTTCTATGGGTTAAATCATGAGGGGGCCCGTCCGGGATTTCGGCACCACTGTGGCGGACTCGCTGTCTAGGGGGATTTTAGGTCCACCCTTTTTACCACAGATATAAACATCAGACGTACTGTACAGTTGTAGAAGCAGTCACGAGACATGAACTCAGCAGCAAAAATTAAGTTTATTTACATCATATGCATATATATATATATATATATATATATATATATANACGAGCAAAATACCCGTGCTACGCTACGGGGTAGGCATAATAAGAATAACTTTATTTAGTTTTGGGCCTCAAATTCTCCTTAAAAATGAATGTAAACGCAATTGGAAATTAGGGTAGTGATAAATCAAACCCCTTCTTAATAAAAACAACGATATGTGTGTCGAGAAAAATAAAAAATATTATCAATTTTAGTATTACCCATCAATTTTGGTATTTCTGCTTTAATATAGCATCATCATTATCATCCGTGTCTCTACAGCCCATGTAGGGCCCTGGCTTGCTCTACCACATCCTTCCAGCTACAGCCCATGTAGGGCTCTGGCCTGCTCAACCACATCCTTCCATTCAGATCGATTGATGGGGTTTTTTTTCACCATGCTCGAACCCCTTTAATAACGCATGCTATATACTCTACCAGAATAACAAATGTTAACAGTTACAAAAATCTAACGGGCAAGGCTCACTTTCTTTTCACGTGAATCAAAACATGAAAACAATATCTTTCCACATGATTTCCTTGGTTCTTAGAAATAGCTCGCTAAACACCCATTTCATTTATAGTCTAAGCATGAAATTAGTTCAAGACGAATAAGATACTTTTAGCCAGATAATATTTGTGAATATTGTGGCTTGGGGGGAGTGGAAAATATGGTTTATTTGTTTTCAAGGCACATGTTCCTTTAAAGTGAAAAAAAACATAAGAGCAATTATGCTTTTTAAGAAAATGGTGAGAAATTGATCTCCTTATAAATTTTATGTCAATCATATATTCCGGCACATTTTTTCTAATAGTAAAAATGCACTTTATATCGATCTTTATTCCCGTTGTATACTATTCATCTAATAAACTCAAAACAGTTTGGCACAAAATGAGTTGTTGTCAGTGTGTTTTTTCGACATAACATGCACTTTCTTATGCTAGATCCTATTTATAAGTCGTAATACCCGTGATATTTCTTTACACTTTACAAATAACTATTTCAAACTGAATTTAATTTTTAATGCATAATAATATTATGCTGAATTATTTTTATACCAAAAACTAAATTTTTAAAAAGTATAGATACAAAAAATAATAATAAATTTCTACGGTGTAAATAGACAGGGGTCGAACCATCCGTGGTCGAACCGACCGGGGTCGAAACCTCCTGGGGCTGAAACCTCCTGGGGTCGAAACGTCCTGGGGACGAAACGTCCTGGGGACTAAACGTCCTGGGGACTAAACGTCCTGGGGACGAAACGTCCTAGAGACGAAACGTCCTGTTGTCGAATTGGCAGGGTCAAACCGTCCGGGGTTGAAGTGTCCGTAATGCTTTCTATTTCTATATATTTTTTAGGGATTTAATGTTGTTATTTGCCTGCATAAAGTTCACTGATTTATTAAAAAAGCATACCAGCTTGCAATATAATTTTTCCGATAATATATTACAATAAAGAAAACAATTATAAGAGGTAAAATCAAACAAATATGAGTGATTTAAGATGAATACTGGTTGTCATGTTAGAGGCGCAACATTAGCAGACATAGAAATAACCAAATCACACACACATACGCACTTTTACTTTCAATACTAATTTCCTTCATGTCAGTTTATAATGGAATCGACCAAAAACACTTACTTGTATTAAGTAAGCACCCAAGAGAAATACATCTTCCTCCTAACAAATATTTGCAATTGTTTTTATGATAAATCACTTGTTAAATGCTTCAAAAGCGGTTCCGTGTTAATTTTTCAATTAAGAAATTTCGTTTTCTGTAATTTTGACTTTTTATAAGCTCGTTTAAAATTTGACTTCATCCGATTATATACGTAGATGTATAAAAGCTTATATTAAAATGTAAAATTGTTATTTCGTCTGCAATTAAATAATTTCTTCACATTTATTTCTATAGTTATTTAACAGTGACTAAAAGAAATTAGTTTTACCCATCTTCGTGTGATTTTATTATTGTAAAATACAATTTAAAATTTTAGAAAGGTTCCATTTCCTTTAAAAATAAATATGCGCCAATCATCCTCAATCTTACCCAATTACATATTATAACTATAAATAATGCAATTTCAATAGCGACTATAAGTTCTTTTCACTGTTTATTTTCCATTGTGGCAATTCATGCGAGTATCGTCCAACTAATGCGCAAGGGCTCATTTCTTCTAAAATGAAACATAAAGTAAAACCATCTCTGACAATCTCATTAACAGTTTTTAAGTCACATTCAATGACTTCCCGTTATCTTTTAATCAAGCACCTACGAAGAACGCATCGGCAGATACTTGTGTTCATAAAATTAACGGAATTTTTCATAATCCAGTGCATAATTTTAACTATACATAAACCATTACCTGGTAACGTCTTTTCAATATTTAATTTCACTTTTGGCAATCTATGAAATAAATCGTTATTTCACAACTAATACAAACACACAGTCACACACACACACAGCCGCGCGCGCGCACACACACACACACATATGAACATACTCGCACACATGCTTATTCACACACTCGGATTATCAACATAAAATGTAACATCAAATAAATTAATATAATAAAAGCTGCATGACGCCACTTCATTTTTTTTCGGCGCGCAAAACCACACGCTCTGTTAATCTCAAAACCAAAATCATTATGATTTTACGTCTATATTTTCAATTTTAAAAAAGTAATCAAGAGTT
>MUZC01001683.1:0-50301 GCA_002072015.1 Radix auricularia
CAAAATTCGGCGGCTAATGCGGCGCGCCGCATATTTTCGGCGGATTTTCGGCGGACGAAAATTTTGTGGCGTATTCGGCGCGCGGCGTCGGCTGAGGGGTCTAACAAATCCTTACCTTCGTGTGGATTCGAACTCGTGACCATCGGTATGGCAGTCGAGAGCGCTATCTCTCGTCCCACAAATAAATATTAATAATAATAGTAATAGCCTGTGCAAGTAAAACAAATATAAATTACGACTAAATTTAGTTATGAAGATGAATATTAGATTTCAAAAAATATCCTAAATTATTGCAAGGCCAAGCGTTTAACCGTCTTTCGATTTACCGGAATCTTATAACTTAGTTTGCCATGACTTCGAATTATATTTTCCACAAATCCACATTTATCATTATCAAAATTCGCTGGGCGGGAACTCTATTAAACTGATTAGAGCGAACATTGCTGGTAATTCGTAGGATATAATTGAGTTCTACTATCTAAAATGACAACACAGAGACACTCCCAAGTCTTTCAATTTCGTAAAGGGTATTGCCCACGTACGTTTACGTCAAACTTGTTAACAGAAACCTTTATTTCAGTTACTTTTTGCACTTGTCACCAGCTACTGGGTGTTTTGGTTGAACAGTTTGAATAATATGTTTTTCCATTTCCCGGTAGATGCCACGAATTTCGTGCCCATATTATACGACATTTTTATAACATCACGAAGTATAATTATTATTCTGTTATGTTCTAATAAAAATAGAAAAATAGCCGTGATGTCACACTTTTCATATTAACCTTCTACGTCGTCTTGCCGGTCACCATGATTTTGGTAAAATGTTAATGTATAAATTATATAAATATAAATCTGATGATAATTGGAGCCTCAATGATCAATCCATTCTTCGTGGGAGGACAATAGGAAAGAGTATCACACTTGCCTATGAACTATGTTAATCACTTTATATTATGTTATAACCGTTTGTTTGATGTCCCTAACTCTTAATTAAAAATCATCTTATTTAGTTTATTTGTGTCTAGAAATCATCACCATTATATATTTACCAATAAGTTCTATTAAATTGTTCGGTCCCGTTCTAAAATTACTACAACCTTGGCGATTTAATTGCTCTTACTGGAAGTTAACATGGGGTAAAGAGAGTACCGGTAGGACTATTGCTATTCTGTGTTATAAGGTGTGCTCCTGTGACCCCTTTTGTTTTTAAATACTTAAATTAAAATAAAGCACTATTGCTGTATCTGTTATATCACACTCTATCAGTAAACAATAATTAATATCTTAAGAACCAACACATTTTTACATGATTATTAAAGTAATGTTCATATATTTTATATCACATTACCTCGAAGCAGAGGCGTCACTAGGGTTGGTGTCACCCAGTGCGATAGATCATGGTGCCACCCCCTCACGACTTACCCCATAGACATCCTCCGACTCTGCCAGGGCCATACAACGGAGACACACGGAATTTTACATTGTGGTGTCACCCCTTGTGATGGCTTCACCCGTGTGGTCAGCACAGTGACGCCTCTGCCTCGAAGGAAGTTAGAATGTTTTTAACGGATTCTAAAAAAGTATGTATGCATGACATTGAAGGTTAAATGAGGATGAGGAGGATGCATGCTGATTGATAAATTTTGTTATCAAGTTCAATATAAAGTATAAAAAGCTAATCTATACTTTAAATAAGACATTCTTTTCTAAAGAAGCTGATCTATTCTATGACAATCCTTTACAGCCAAAGAACTGCACCAACTTTATATTATACACAACATTACTTCGGAAAAAAAATAAGTGTACAATAATTAAATTTACACCAGGCCAGGTGTGGCCAGACCTGTAGTAAGTGAGAGCCATTTTAAAATATTCAAAAATTGTTGAGAGCCGCATTGAAGCACTATGTGACTATGTGTCATAAAACATGTTTTTAAAATCCATATATAGATCATATCTTTCCTTAACATTTTACGTGAGCCGCAATGTGAACACCGAGGAGCCGCGTGCGGCTCGTGAGCCGCAGTTTGGCCACCGTTGCACTAGACCAGGGGTCTCCAAACTTTTCTGCTGAAGGGCATCATTAACTGTCAAACAGTAGTTTGGGGACCGACTACTAACCTCAACTAAACTACGGGATAAAAACAGTATCTATTTGGAGATTATCTTATCTTATCTTATATGTTACAGACGCTCCTTCTGTACAGAAGATTATTGCATCCTACGTATTTCTATGGTTTGTGTTTAGTCCTGTATTCTTACTAGAGTTTTAAAAGATGATAAAGTGGAGGCTTTCCTGGTTTCTTCAGGCAACCCATTCCACGCCCGAATACCGGACGGAAAGAAAGAAAACTTGTATGTGTTTGTTCTTGCATATGGAATAAGAAAGGTGTTTTTATCTTTATGTCTATTTGAGGGTTGTATTAGGTTATCTTTGTGTTGTATTTCTAAATTAGAATTAATTGCCTTATGTATAATTACTAATTTACTCTTGGTTCTTCTATCCTCTAGTGTTTCAAGGTTTAATGATTTAACTAATGGTGTTACTCTTGTCAGTTTTGAATATTCTCCAGTAATGAATCTGGCAGCTCTTTTTTGTATTTGTTCTAACTTATCAATATTTTCTTTGGTGGATGGGTCCCATACTGAAGATGCATATTCTAGTATAGGTCTCACCAGGGTGAGATAGCATTTTAGTTTTATATCTTTGTTACATTTGTAAAAGTTTCTTTTTATAAAGCCTAAGGTTTTGTTTGATTTTTTAATAACTTCATTGACATGGTGATTCCAAGATAGTTTCTCATTTATTATGACTCCTAAGTATTTCGCATCTTTAGTTTGGGTTAGTTCTTTTCCATGAATGAAATATTTTGAATTTATTTGTTTCTTTTTCTTTGTTACTCTTAGCAGTTGACATTTTTCTGGGTGGAAGGACATACTCCAGTTAGTTTCCCATTTTATTAATTCATCTAAGTCTTTTTGTAAAATTTTGCTATCTTGTTCTGACTTGATTGTTCTATAGATTATACAATCATCAGCAAATAACCTAACTTTAGTTCCTGTTAAAAGGTCTCCAGGGCCCGGATGAGAGGGCCTCGTGGGCCTCATCTGGCCCGCGAGCCGTAGTTTGGAGACTCCTGCACTAGACCAAACTCTCTTAGACTACCATCGCCAACGCCGGGGGTGGGGCAACAAACGATCTCTTAAGGGGCTCTCGTACGCACCGCGTGACAGACTAGCAATTACAAGCATTTACATTTACAGACAATTTACAGATGTGGGATATAATTTTATAAAATATCGTCAATATAATATGCACCGCACGCGCGACAGGAAAATATTTTAAAAGTTGTTCTATTCTATACAATACGCACCGACACACTCTAGCACAAAAATTGACATGCAACATAAAGATAAATAGAGATAATCTAAAAATTCATTAATTTTATCGCATTACATTCTATCGATCTGAACTTTTGATAAATCAATTTCAACGTCGGCACGAGTATGCCTGCAAAGTTTCAGCTCGCTAGCATACGAGGAAGAGGGTTAAAATCGATCCAAAGTTTTTTTCGGCAAACAATCAATCAGACGCCACAAGTTAATATAAAGGATTTATTAAGAAGGGGGTCCTTCTCATCGCAGTAACCACTTCTTGTCATCAATGTCAGATTAATGTTATTTAACTTCAAGAAACAAACTATTTAGATCTTGCTCTAGACATATTGATATAGTAAGTATGTTAGTATCCCATGTTATGTATAAATACAGAATCTTACCTTACCATACTGATGGTACGCCGTGTAGATAACCCTAATCGTTATCTTATCTTATCTTAGATATACAGACGCTCCTTCTATGCAGAAGATAATTGCGTCCACAGACCATGAGAGATGATCTGTTGGCAAGTGATGCAGCGGTCACAGGCCACGGCTATAGGGGTTCCACGCATTACCCTAGCCGCCTAACTATTGTCTAGTTAGGTACCCATTCAGAGCTGGGTGACACAGGGACTCCTCAGGCCCCGGGAACAAAGCCTCGCCTTCGCGTGGATTCGAACTCATGACCATCGGTACGACAGCCGAGCGCGCTACCACTCGACCACCGCGTTAGGGTAGTACATATTAAAATAATATACCCATATGTTACTCATAATCATTGCATTGCTATAATTGTAATGTAACAAGAAACCCGTTGCATAGGCCTTTAATGTACCATTTCAAATCCCCCTTCTATTTTCAATGGCTTTCCTAACTTTTATTTGCGAAAACGTTCAACTCAACAAGTATGGTATTGGTATTGTAGAGAACCTTGTGTGTTCTTGTGACTATTATCTCTTCTTCTTTCACTCTCAATTCTTCTTCACTAGTCACACGCTTGGATACCTCTTGCTCAAACACCAATTACAAGACTGAATGAACGATTATTATTATTTTATTGCTTCATCTAATAGATGTTTCACATACACTTTAATCTGTGTCTCCTATTCTCCGTCCCTACCTATCTGACTCCCTCTACTATCTCGAATGTGTCGTATCTCAGTCTCTGTTCCTGCCTATCCGTCTCCCTAACCGAGTGTCCGAGTCTCTCGTTATCATCAGTGCGTCCTCTCTAATACTCGTCAGTCTCCGCCCCCAAATTTCCATTGTCCTAAAGTCAACTGTCAATCATCTAGAACCACCCCTTACCTATTTCCTCCACCATCCAGGCCAGGTGGCCGTGTGTTCATTTACCCAGTTACAGCCCGAGTTCACACCTCGTCCCAGTTCTCGGACTCCCGTGGTTAACACCAGAACTAGATGTCTGGTCAATGGTCAGTTGCCGTCTACACCCCTTGATTTCCCGAGATAAAAATTTCGCGCCAGAACGCCACATTCCGCACCTCTGGCCCACTGACCCTCTGGACTCGCCCCCGTTCTGCTTCAAAGGACAAGCCGTCTCTTTGAGTGCCGATTAACTGCCCTCAGGGCTTCCACAATATTCATAAATGCAGCCAGCATTGTCGCTGTCAGATAAGGTATATTTCGGTAATTTTGTATACATATTTCAAGGTTTTTAGCATGTGGGGGCCTGGGAAAAAGCATCCGACACGGCCCAGAGCCCAGAGGGGCCCACACATACCCAGTTGTCAGGGACCCAAACATTTCTTGCAGCGTGGCTGTCTCTACCAAAAGTCACGGTTTAAAATAGACACTAAACTCTCAGTAATACAGCCGTGGATTGACTTATCACCGGGAGCACGTTCATAGGGCCATTTTCGTAGAGCCATTTCGACGGAGCCAAATGCTCTGGGCTGAAGTCAACAAACGCGACTCAAAAATTAAATATTTTCTCGCTTGTCAACATGGGACAGGATCGGCCAGCCTCCACCCTCCACCCCAACCCCATCTCTTAGGGTGCATCTGGGTCCAGGAAGAGTGCATACCCGAAGTTACTTCAGCAATGATTTATTTGGCTCTAGATATGTCAGACGTCCCCTTATTTATTTATGAGTTAACTACCTTAATACCCCGTATTCTACTAAACAATATTTATTCTAAGACTTTATAACAAAACCAAAGAAAAGAAAAAGTTAAGGATTTGGGGCAAGCAAATTAAAACATATGTTGAATACCCAAGTCTCTCAAACATGCGGTACATATTTCCTACAGTTGACATGGGACAAAACTATTGTAAATTTTTCTGCAGTTGATATCTGCCAAAACGAGTAATTCCTGTACAACTCACTCGAACACACACACAAACATACACAAAAATCACACACACAAACACACATAAACACACACACACACACACACACACACACACACACACACACACACACAAAGGTTGGGACAAGGTGAAAGAGATTTACTCAAATTCGCAACCATAAAATTACAGCCTACAGCCATAAAAAAAGAAACCCATGATTTCCCCTCAAACACGTGCCCAATTCAAAAATCTTCAATCTATTTGTTCAGCTGGCAATAAATTTACTTTTTTTTAAATAAAAAAAAATATTTAAAAAAATAAATAAAAAAGAGCTGTTTACCTAGTTACACAAAATCAATTTCCGATTTTTAGGTATGAAATATTGCAGCCTTGAATAAAAGTTTCAATTCAAAACTATTTACTTCCGGTCCCGCTATGGGATTGTCGAGCCTTGGTAATTTGTGACATTCCCAGACAGGAGACGTCAACTCCCGAAAAACAATCGCCATTTAGCAAAAGATATCCATGGTATTATAGATAAGCTTGTAACTTGTAACACGATAAGATAATTGTATCCAATAACACTGACAATTTTTAACATGTAATATCTTGTGTAGCGGAAAAAATATCAAGAACTATTAAGAAAAAACAGAAGCGACAATTATTTGAAATTAAGTTTCAACGTGGACGCCCTCCTTTTCCTACTTAAGTCTGAAATTGTTTTGTTGAGAGAAAAATTGAGTCATCTGTGCAATTAATTAACCATCAGCCCTACTCCTCATGTCACTTAAGTGCATTGCCCTGAAACTAGTGATTTCAAAATATTTATTCTAGTGTACCCCAATACTGAAAAAAACAAACAAAAAAACTTCCCAATTTCTAGTTCGAACACCTCCCCCTTCTACACTACCCCTCGTTCAGTTCTCCCAATTGGAAAGTTACAAACACCGACAATGTTTTCACAAGTAACAAATAAGACACAAGCCAGTAGCTAGTTGTACGTGTTCCCCAAGCATGTACACCACGCATGTACACGTTTATTTTATCATTACCTGATTTCAGATTTCTTAGAGCGCGTTTTGGGGGGTCGTCACAGCGATCTGGTCGGGATATGAATGGCTCGCACGTGACTGACACCATTTTATACCACCAGCAATGGTCACACAAAGATTACTCCCATTCGTTGAAATCAGTTCAGAATTCTGAATGTTCAGTTTTAAAAATACTTTACACTGGGAAAAAAAAAATCCAAACGTTAAAAATATCTTTATTTGGGGTTGTAGTCCCGCTTCTAGTCCCCACCAACATTTCCTTTATTGAACTTTTTTTATTTTTTAAATATATTTTTAAAAACAGCAACGTGACTTTGATAATATATAGATCTAAATAAACTTTACAAAAGTGTTGACAGTGTTGTCAGATTTCTCATTGAAAAGTCTCTATCACAATATTTCTCCAGTATATTTTTTCGCCGCCACCAACGCTATGAAAGAAAAAACGGTTTGGGTGGGGGGGGGGGTAAAAAAAACCAGGTGACGTAATACACGCAATCCTTGTTCATTTAAGCTTCAAACTTCAACAAGGATTTTTTTTTAATGAAGTGCAGTAAATTACACCCATAATAGTGATGCACTTATAAGAAGTCTATATACCCCCCCCCCAAACTCCCTCTACAAAAAAAAAAAAATGCTGATCGCTCCAATGTGTGCCCGTTCTGTGTTGATATTTTAAAAAAAACGGAAATTTTCTGTGGTAAATTTTCCGTACATTAAGAAAACCCAACTGTTATTGGGTGGGTGGGGGTGCTGAAGTACGGCTTAATTTACCGGAACAATGTTTACGCTTCTATGGGGCGTCTATCTTCAGCCTACACGTCACTTCTCGTGGGTATATTTCAATCATACACGGCGGCTGACCTGATTTGAAGTTCTGACGTTCGTAGGCCTCGATTTAGGAACATTTCAACCAATCGAATCACCCACGTTGCTTCGCTGGTTGGGTAAAAACCAACACTTCACAGTTGAACGAACGTCTTTCGGTTGCTCTGCTAGGGAATTTTTGTTGACGTTTGTGCATAAATTTTCAAACGTTTTATTCTTGTATGTAGTAAACTTGTTCTGGGTTCGAGAGTCTTACCAACATTTGCAGACTTTGTCCTTTTTCTTTTATCATTGACCATGGATTTAATTTTTACCTTATCTTGATTAAATAATTAAATCAACGGAGCTTGTCACTTCATTGGAAGTAACTATATAAATTTAAATCATACTATCATAGTGGTCATACTTAAAACAATATACTCATCCCCCTTAATGGATTTAATTAAACAAAATTTTCACGTAGGATTTTCAAGAGAATTTTATACAGATAAGACACAAGTTGACTTGGTTTCTTCAGTCTTACTTAAAATTCACGTTCATTTGAATTTCAACCCCGCCCTTTCCCCACCACCCACACCGTTTCCCTCTGGGACACCCTTCACGAACGACACCCACGATAAGTTGGGAAAAATCAGACAACAGAGATTACACAATTGTCTGGAAATCCAATGCGCTACTGAACTGGTGTCAAAATATGATTCCCAAAGTGGGCGTTGTTTACGTGATGGGTTCGGGCTGTAGTAGGAGGGATTTCTTGGAAGTGGTGTGTGGGGGGGGGCAGGGGGCGTGCTTTTAACTGGTATTCAAGGTTGGTGAGACTGTTCAACTGAGCGCGACATCAGGGGTGCGGGCCGCTTTGTGGTGGGATGCCATTCAATCTGATAATGTCAATTTTTTTAAATGCATAAATACAAATAACACACTGAAGGTCCAAGTGGCCAATAGAACCAACTTTAATGCTGAACAGCTGTAACCAATAATAATAGTTTTAATAATCATTTGATAATTTATACAGCGCTGTACCCCAGCAAGTAGCAGGGCTCACAGCGCTTCACATAAAATAGTTATACACACAATAATCAATGCATTAAAATTAATATACAAAATACATATCATGACTACAACATATAAAGATATTACAGTGTACAATATTAATGTGGCACTTATTATTGTTAAATGTTCAGATTAGATGAAAAGAAATGAGTTTACACAAGTTAGTAGGTCCGGAAGAAAACACCATTTGATCGTGTGTCTCATAGAGATGGGATGCTGATTTTTTTCCCTTTCCTTTGGTATAAGTACAACATTTTCTAAATGAAGACCTGATTCAAAATTGAATGGAGATTCCAAACGTCAACTAAACAATTGGCTCAACATAATGACGCCATATGCGAGATTAAATATACCATTATAGAGAATAGGGCTGAGATAAAATCTTCTTTTTAAAAAAAAATTAAATTAAAAATAAATAAATAAATTAGATAATGTGTGTGACAAAAAATAAATAAATGTCAAATTTTATTGATGAACAAATACATATGTAGATGTACGCCTTCATCGGGAAAAATAAATAAACAAAAGTTTTAAAATTAAATGTAAACCCTATTTTACCTAACACACATCGAGAAACTAATTAAGTAACGAAAAAAAAAAAAAAGAAGTGTGGGTAGCGGACTCTAATAAAAACACGACATAGAAGAACTATACTGTTCTGTGTTTTTGTTTCATCTGTATTAAAACTCTCGGATTGTTCACACACCCATGACCGAAAGAATTCGTAAACAGTGATTTCATTGCCAGTGATATTTGAATCATTTTATACAAAGTCAACTAAGCTGATTTCAAATATGTAAGTGCTTTTGCTAGATTGGCTCTATTTTACGAGATAATAAAAAAAAATTCAAATTTCAAAGAAATGTGTTCAAAATTATATGTTATAGTGTTATGTATAATTATTTGAGTTAATTGTCTATGGTAATGCATTAGCAAATCGCTGTTTGCTCGACTTCCTTTTGTGTGTGTCGTTGGGGCAATTGCGCTGAAGGCTCCAACAGTAGTCAGCCATCATATGTATGTATCTTCTTCCTTGATATCTTTCCTCCATCACCCTCATATCCTGTTGGAACCTCTCGCCTTGTTCCTCACTAAAGTCTCCAAGGTTAGCTGGAAATTTGTCTAAATTATTGTGCAGGTAATGTACCTTGATGCTCATATTTGCTCCAATGTTTCTGAAGTTAGTGAGCATATCTTGCACAAGTTCTTCGTAATTCTCTGCTCTGTTATTACCTAAGAAGTTCCTGACAACTAAAACAAAACTGTTCCATGAAGATGTTTCAAGGTGATCCATGAAATTAGTAAAATTTCGATCGTTGATGAGTTTTCGAATCTGAGGACCGTCAAAAATCCCAGCTTTCAGCTTCTCCATGCTCAATCCGGGGAATGATCTGCAAATATACTTGAAACAATTGCCAGATTTGTCCAAAGCCTTAACAAATTGCTTCATTAAACCTAATTTGATATGAAGCGGTGGGAGAATGATTTTATTTTTGTCAACCAGTGGCTTGTTGATGATATTTTCTTTACCTACAGTCATGGTTTCCCTTGCAGGCCATGTCACTCTTGTCCAATGATCTTGCCTTGCCCTGCTATCCCAAAGGCACATGAAGCATGGGTATTTTGTGTATCCTGACTGCTGCCCAAGCAAGAAGTTTACCATTTTTAGATCAACACAAATTGACCACTGATGCTCATAATAACGGACTTTCTGCAATACTATTTTGATATTCTCATACTCTTCTTTGAGTGTTGTTGAGTGAGCAATGGGAAGAGATGCATAACGGTTACCATCGTGTAACAAACACATTTCAAGCTTCTGATGGAACTGTCTATAAAAAGACGCCAGTCTTCGGAATGGAGTCTTGTAGTCCTATTTGGATCAGAAGTCCAGGGATGTCATTACAGTAAACAAGATCTTCCTCTTGGCTGAAAAATGGAAGAAGAAACTCTCCTCTTTTCCGATAAGATGTTATTTTAACTTCTGGTTTGAGAAAAATTCTTTCATTGAGCCTGGATGCTAAAAGCTCAGATGCTTGCTTGGACAGATTTAGGTCTCGTATCAGGTCATTGAGTTCTTCTTGGCTGAATGGTTGAGGTATTGAAGAACTTCCTTCATAATCGCTTCCAAAAACTCCAGATCTTGCCACTCGTCGGAGTCTGATGGTGGAAGCTCTAATAATCCAGTAAACACTGGTATGGGAAATTCACTGCTATGTAGTATTGGTCTCCTTGCAGATTCAAGATCAGGATAATCCCATTTAGATTTCTTGTGGCGATTGAAGCCTTTAACATTCACATTCAAAAAATAGCAATCACCAAAATGGTCTTTCGGCTCTCGCCATACCATTGGTACACCGAAACTTAGACTTTTCTTTTCACCATTTGTCCACTGCCGTAGGCTCTCCACACAGTTTTTGCAGACCTTATGGGGAGCCCAAGACTTGTCTTGGTCTCCCAGCTTCACACCGAAATAAGCCAAATATGCCTGATGCACAAATTCGGTTATATTTCTTCTTTGCTTTTCAATCATGTATTCTCCACAGATGTAACAGAATACACTCGGATTATTTTTGCACAATCTTCGTGATAAACTCATGATGTCTTTAGAAAGCAACTATAAAAGAAAAAACAAAAACCAAGTTTTAACTTGGTATAGTTTAATTAAACTGTAAGTAATATAATACAATCAATCTCCAAATTAAAACTATACAATGTGACGCAGTACACAAAATTTACTCACTAATTACAGCGAGATAGACAGAGACAAATATTCTACAAACTTCACAAGCGACAAACTCGTCAATCGATCTCAACATCGTGGTGATGTCATAACGCTATGGCGTCATCAAAATATATAATCTCTAGTTCGTAACAAAATAAAATATTTCCAAGTGCTTTTATGCTTCAGAAATGGCGCTGTAAAACTTCAGATGTATAAATTTCAATGAGACACAAAAGACACCAAACTGATTTCATTTGTTTTACACAAAGGGTACAATCATATTTTCATAAATGCCCAATATCTCAGAAACTAGAGCCAATTCAGCAAAATCAGCGGCAGTTTTGAAATCAGCACCCATGAATTGCTATAATTTCATTCAAACATTCTTGGCAATTCGAATTTTTTTATTTTTTTTGTTGGGCTGTGTTATGAGTCATTATCATCTGCGAATTTCAGATTTTTCGTTAAGAAGTTTGCCCCCCCCCCCCCCCCCCCACGCTTACCACGGTCCCACCTGGGAATACGAAAAAAACAAAAAAAAAACACCACGTTTCACAAAAATACCCCAAACTGAAATGAGCTTCTTGGAATCAAAACGTGCATCTTCATTTAGGCAGCTTCTTTCAGGCTTATGGGAATTCCCACACTTACTCGGTTGAGTAAAATTAGTTATATTTCAACCCACCCCCACCCTATCAAAAATAAAATAAAATAAATTATCATTATCATCCCTACAGAACTAGATGAAAATAAATAGCATCCAGAAGGTTGGTGGTATCGCCCAAGGGTAATAGCTGTTATAAAGTTATCGGGAAATGTAAGGGACACTTAACTTGGAAAGTATGAATTTAGTCTATACTCCAACACATCGTTTTTAGAAAAGTACTTTTTTTTTATAACAATTAAATAATCGGATCATTATCGGTTTAGTCCACACCAGAGTTCGGCAAGTGCTTTAAACTTTAGACCATTATATTATGTAATGCATCAAGGAAGCCCTCTAGGCCATGACAAATAGACACATGATGGCCAAGAAAATGTTGATCTTTATTTAAAAAAAAAAAAAAAAAAAATTTCCTCAACCTTAAATTTTTATTACTTCCTCCATCGCCATCTGCTGGATGAAAATATACGTTTATTGACTTATATAAAAACAAGTGTTTTGTTGACTTTTAAAAGTTATTTGACAATTTGGAATTATCACACGCACGCACGCACGCACACGCGCGCGCGCACACATTTATACTAACACTAACACTCACGCAAACAAATAGTCTCAGAGCTCATCTACGGTCGTTTGTTAAGTATAGTTATTTTGAGATATAATGAAAAATATTAATAAAAATAATTTTACATTAGCTAAGACGATATATTATTCTAATTATTTAACAAAACAAAATGAACTCTTTTTTTTCATATCTGTCCAACTAAAATAGTTGAAAGAAAAAGAAAGCGGTTTTTATTTTTTTCAAATATTATGTGTGATATCACTAAGGTTGGTGTATAACAAATAAGTGTGTGCTATGGCGGATTAAGGGGGGGGGCTGAACGGGCTAAAGCCAGGGCCCCCGACGGTTTGGGGGCCCCCAAACTTTTTATATTTTATAATAAAAGTGTACACATGTTTGCACGAACCCTTGAAAATATAAGAAATTATAAATTTGTAAATATTATCTTAATAACTGATCGCGATTCAGACCTGATAGTCTTAATAATCGAAAAAAAACTTATTTATTTGGCTCACTTAGAGAACATAGTATAAAATACAGTTTATATATTTAAAAAAAATAAAAAAATAACCCCTTTTCAGTCCATGACGGACTCTAGGGCAAGTGAAGTAGCGTTCACAAGTTATTAAGCCACCACTAACGAGCAGGGGATTGTGTGGCTAGCACAATGCCCCGTGGGCCTTGCCAGTAACGTGGTTTGAACTCGTGACTAGAGTTCTTCCCACCGTTGAGCAGTCTAAAGCGCTACTACTTAGACCATCGCGGCCCTGGTTCGATTCCCAGCAGTGGAATAAATATTTTTTATTTTCACACTCAATTGTAACATATCACAAACACTTCTAACAGTTATATCTTCGCGATCGTTTTTTTTTTCATTATTAATATTTAGTTACAGTCTTATATTAGCTGTTAAAAATCATTTTATTTTAAGGTACGCTGGCTGGACAGGGCCCCAGTTTGATTGCAGCCCAGGCCCCCCGTTTGATTGCAGCCCGGGGCACCGTGCAGTCTTAATCCGCCCCTGAGTGTGTGTGTGGGGGGGAAGTGGTTAAACCCTGCATGAGTGCAACAATTGGAACGGTCTTGCAGACCAGGGAACAAATTTATCAGTGCCAGCCAATGCGCTGTTTGCTAGCTGACATGATGCCAACCAAGATCCTGGTTGCCATTTGACCTGGTACCAACCAAGATCCATATTGCCATTTGACCTGGTGCCAACCAAGATCCTGTTTGCCATTTGACCTGGTGCCAACCAAGATCCTGATTGCCATTTGATCTGGTGCCAACCAAGATCCTGATTGCCATTTGACCTGGTGCCCACCAAGATCCTGTTGCCATTTGATCTGGTGCCCACCAAGATCCTAATTGATTGACGTCTGATCTTTTGCCAACCAAGATCCTGATTGCCATTTGATCTGGTGCCAACCAAGATCCTAATTGATTGACGTCTGATCTCTTGCCAACCAAGATCCTGATTGCCGTCTGAACTGGCGACAATCTCATCAGTGCCAACCATTTTGATGATGTCCATCTTACCTGATAGTCATATTACCCATGCTTGTCATTAACTTGAGTTCGGTTTAGAAACAAAATTAACATATATTGCCAATCTTCCATCTAGATTCTAGAGCCACCAAGTCACGTGATGTCTTCAGATGATGCGGTCAATATCTCAGTGCTAATTCTCAAAATATCTAGTAACCAAAGATCCCTTTAAGCCGCGCAGATATTTGAGTGACGACGCACCGCAGTTAAATACAGTGCAGGAAATTTTGATAAGGATAGGACCGGGTTCATAAAAATGGAAGCTGCTACAACTTTGCACACGTTTTTGTTATTTTGCACACGGACCAACGAAGCTTAGAGGAAATATTAGTAGTAACCATTCGAGTATAGTCCATAAAGTTCACGAGGTCCTTGAATAAGGATCCCCGACAATATGCATAATTTTAAATAATAAGATTCTGACAAATAAGTCTCTTTTAATACCTTGATCAAGGGATCAAATGAGACACTGAAAAATACATTAAAAATTGAGCGTGGACAGATATCATCCTCATTTAGAGTTTAATATACATGAGCAGAGTAAAAAAAAAAAAGTGGCCGGGGGGGGGGGGGGGGGGGTAAAAGTAAAATGCTCAAGTTAAACTCCGCAAATTCTTGATGAAAATGATTGATTATGGAATGTGGAATTACTGTTTTTGAAATGTTTCTTGCTTCCTGGGGGAGGCGATGCAGGGTCCTATGGCCTTTATACCTCGTTGTCGGTGGTTAAAGTTGTATTGTCGGGGGCTCTCTTCAATGGACGTACTGTGAGATGCCTCTTTGTCGGAGCCTATTAGTATTAGTCGGCATCTTTATCTTAGGACACCCACTGTGCTTAGAATTGTTTCTGAATACTTGATTCTTTTTATTAATACATTAGCTTATTCGAAGTGAATGCAAGCTAAGAAAATTACACCACGTAAAGTTTCGGCTTTAAGAGAGATGTCATGTCATTATTCTGAACTTTGGCAAGTGGAAAAGAAATTCTGACTTACCATAATCCATTTCTCTAAAAGAAAAGGATTAGACTAGGCCTATATATTGATTTTTATGTTTAAATTCTAGCTTGAACAAATGTCGACATTTTACTATGCTCCCCACCCCGCCCCGTCTAGCGAGCAGAACCGGTATAAAATTATTCTTAAGCTATATACTTAATCCAGAGTTCATTTTAATGGGATTTCCCCATATCGGTAACGTGACCAACCAAATGACTCAGAATATACAAGTTGGAAAAATCGCCAGCCAGCGGCAAGGGGGTAGATAGCCACTCCTATTCCTAACGTTTCGGCTAACTGTGGAAAACACTTAAAACGATAAACACTTTCGCAGGACCTGATATGATTTTCATATCTAAATGGCCTTACAGCGTCCGTTAAGTTTTATTATTATTTAGTATTTAGTAATTATTTGTGCACGTGTGAGTTTGGATAGATATTAAGCTAATTTACAGAAAAGCATGACGAATGAATAGTTTACAAAAAATGTGTTGAAATGTAAATCTTATTTAAGAAAATTATCTCAATTATATTTCTTAAAATGTAACCCTTCGTCGTAAATAAGCCTATAGAAGTATGGATCCAAACCACCAAGAGGCGTAGCGAGCAAGGTGGGGGGGGGGTATATGCAGTGGCGTAGCTAGTGGGGCGGTGGGGGGTCCGCCCCGGGCGGCAGTCATCTAGAGGGCGGCATTTGTGGGTATCTATTAGAAAAATAAAGCCATTTCCGACAACCGCGCTATTTCTTTTCAAGGGGGAAAACCAAGGTGAAACAAAAATATTCTTAATTTCTAATCTTAATTAACGGATTCACGCAACATCTGTTTCCTTACATAGTGGTTGTTATAACTAACGCAAACCCGTGCAAAAATTAAAAATCGCTAACAAAGGGAATCGATTTGTTTAGAAAATTAAGTGGTATACGTCACAGGTGGCGCTTTTATAAGAAAACTGCACACAAAAAAACAACACATCACCACTGGGCCGAATAATATGTACTATTAATATCGCCACAACAGTTTTTGCGTGGAATTTCGACATGCGCAGAATGATGCGCTAACAATACCTTCATGATATGGTGTTTTAAATATTGTGTTTAACTTGCAAGTAGTAATTTATATTACTGTTTCAGTTCTAGAAAATATTTTAAGGTAACTTCCTAAAAATAAAATTTATTTTGTTTTTATTGCATTAAAGTGGCACACATAATTGTTTTTCGTTAAAATATTGTTATTCATTAAAAATGCTACGCCTATCCAATTAAAGTAGCCTAATGAGTAAATAATTTGATTTATTTTTTATTTTATGGAAGATTATTAAGAACATGATAATGTTCAAATTTATCGGTTAATAAACATCGCTATAACATAAATCATTTCGAAAAAGACATACTTTAAAATTACAAAAGTCTTGGAAAAAATTGACATCTGAAGAAGTAACTAGTAAAACGAGATCATGTGCTGGAACTTTACTCAGTTCAATGCCATATTTGTCTTTTTTTTATATAGTATCTCAATTTATGGGAACCCGTTTTCTTTATAAATAATGCAAACCCATTTCATGGAACAAAGTTATGTGCTAATACAGATCGCTGTTATAAATTATAGAGAGTTGGAGATGACAACAGAACGCCGTGTTTGAAGGAGAATAAGTATGAGTGGAGAAAATTCAGGAGATGGGGTTCTATCTTTAGAGCAAGTCATACAACGAGAAAGGTTTTTAATAATAGATGTAATTATCAAAGAAAATAATAGAACACGCTGATAAATTGCAAAACCTTGCAAAAAAATATTCGTGTATAATACCATGTAACATACTAATTGAAAAATTTTAACATCAAATAAATTTCTTTATTACCATTGATAAAGAACAGTTCAATATGAACGAAAAAAGGTTCCAGGTTTTTGTAACTGTACACAAGGCCAATCTTTGCAATTTCGGGGCCTTATGCAGCTTAGTATGCGAAAATGGATGCGCGGGTCCAGTTTGGGTAGGGATAAGGTATTAATAAGGATAATAAGTGAAAATTAAGATAGGTGGGGCCCATGAAAGCGCAGGGCCCTCTGCGGCCGCATAGGTGGCAGTGGCTTAAGACAAGCCCTGGCGTTGCCTACACTACAAGAAGAGGCATTGTGTTAGAAAAACAGGGGGAGGGGGTGTAATGCCCCCTTGATCTATTAAAATATATTCAATAGTATAAATTGGAAAATTCTTTACCCAACATTATAATTTTGCTAAGAATCTTTTCAACAATCGCTATCAGTGTATCTAGTTGTGAAAGGAGCTTCTCCAAACTGCAGTTGATAAAAAAAAACCAACTATCCTCTTTCCACAATGAGTGATTTAAGACTACAAAATCTTGCAATATTATCTACAGATAGAACAAGGTATTACAAATAATTTTAAATATTGATAACATAATACACGATTTCTCTATTATGAAAGTTCGGTTAGAAAATGTATAAATATGTATACACACTAATGTATACTATTTCTTTGTTTATAAAAGAAAACATATTTATAAATAAAAAATGAAAGCATATTAATTGTTAATAATTTTGAGTGTAAATTTGGAATATGTTTTGTCTCATTTGGTGAATGGGGGACCTTGCGACCTCAATAACTTTCTTGTGACCTTAAAAAAAAAGCATCTATATTTTAAAAATGTGTGCTTATAGGTATAGCATCTTATACAGCCTCTTTTATTAATGCTTACATAAATATGGCATGGGATGGTTAACATGTACCCCACCTTTACTTCGTTTCAATTACAATTATTTATTAATTTTTTTAAAATTAATTTATAAAAACCATTATACGATTGACTTAAGTGGCCATCCTTAAATGAAGTCGCGCGTTTTTGGCTGATTTTCACCCCCTGCCCCCTGGTCACACGTCGACACAAAAACTTAGACCCCTTCTTCAATGTGACATCACAAAGCTCCCCACCCCATTAAAGCCGTTTTTTCAATGAAAATGAGCATGTTTAATATCAATTTTTTGTCATTTAAATATTTTTAGTGTAAGGCTGCTCTCTAATATCGTAACATGCGTGAAACTATGTAAAACTTCATTAAATATAGTAATCATATAGTTAAGTGGAACTTTTATTTAAAGTTGCGCGTTTTGATGTGACTTCAAAGTGTGACACCCCTCTCCCCCAAACTATGTGTGACGTCATTTATGGACTCTCCTAAAAGGGCGGCAAATTGGAGATCGCCCCGGGCGGCAAATGCTCTAGCTACGCCACTGTTTATATGTCTTCTGAGGTCAAGCTATAGGGGCGCTAAATTTAGACTTGCATACCATTATACACCTAATATGTGAACAGGGGTAAGATATCAATTAAACGGAAGACGGGGGCGCCAATTTTATAATTGGTATCAATATTCCTTATAAGGTTCCGATAGATGCAGAGGCGTAGAAATTGGGGGGAGTGGGCAAAAGCCCTGAGTGGATCTTTATTTAGAGGCGGCTGGTAATGTATCTTTTTAAAAAGCATCTAAAAATGGAGCATAATAGAAAGTTGAACTTCTTAACTAAATGAAAGAAAAGCTGAGGGAGACGACTGACGCCATATCAGTCTCCATAGGAAATTGGTGTTAAATATAGAGAATAAAGTGTAACATCTAACTTTATTATTGATACTTCGTAACTTTAACAATACTTCTGATTCTCACCCCCTCCCACATTCTTTCTTTCCAGTTCAAATATGAACCTGCAACTGATGATAAATGATGTGTTTATCTGTATAGTATCTGTGATTTACTTGTGATATTATTCAAACCGTATCATGCCTGAAGCCACTTAACAACATCAACCCACACAGGTTTGACTTACTGAAGGAATACGATTAAGTAGGTCACATTATTGACCAATCCTAATAAGTTAACACTATCCGCCTGTTCTAGTATTTTGCACGATTAGTTGGGGGTTTTCTTATTGGGATGTCACGCGATCCAGGATATGGAAGACTTTCCGTGGATATTTCCAAGTTGACGTAATCTTGTTATTTGAAGCGATTCTTTTAAAGAACATGTCCATTTCTATCGTCTGGCCGATTGCATCATATTTATTTTTTTTTAAAAATTATTTAAAGTGTAATTTTAAGTCATTTTATTTTATATTGAATGTCTCGTTACACACTAAGTCCTGCACTTTTACACATAAACACACCGATAAGTGACAAAAAAATATATAAAAATACAGGGGATTATACTGGGAATAACCCGTCCCAGTAAACAATATATAAAAATAAAGTGAACTATGATGGGATTACGTTTGACTGAAAATTGTTGTTGACAAGGGGATTTAGGTAACCAACAATAATTGGCGCCAGCAATTCATTTTTTAACATCGGGAGCCTCATTAAATTGACTTCTTTTATAATGTATAAATAAAGTTATGCCACTAAACCATGCCTCTAGGAATTTCATAAATATTTTTGATAACTAACTTTGATGAAGTCAGTAATGCCAAAGGCCTAAATTTATATTATTATTTTAGACCCATCTGATTGATGAAATTAGCACTTTGGGGCCGTCAAGAAATGTCATCTCGCATCTGGGGGAAGGGATCACGCATTTGTGACGAGGGGGGGGGTCCTCTTAAATATTTGATTGCTTTCAATTTATTTAATTACGTTTTCATGGCTTCACACGTGTTTGTATATTAGAGCACAGTCTTTAAAAATACACCAAATACATACTAAAATGACAAAAAGTGATGTGCAACAAGCTAATTTTAAATTAGAGAAAACGGCTTTGGGAGGGGGGTGTCAAGGCTTTGTGACGCTATATTGGAGGGGACTGGGGACCTAAGTTTTTTGTGACGAAGTGTGACAAGGTGTGAGAGGGAAGGGGGGGGTAACAATCTGCCAAAATGGCGTGACGTAAATTTTGGACGGCCCCTTTCTCTTAAAACAAACTTTAAAACAGATCTTGGTAGTACTGTTAGTAGCTCCATGAAGACTGAATGGGGTGAAAGAATAGAAATTGCAAACATTTTATGCTTTCAACATGAAGATTTCAGATGGTTCCATATTTTACACAAGTGATTTGTGCCCATGCGGAGGCCATATTATTTGCCGCAAGTCTGTGTTTAGTTGACCCTACATTTGTTTGCGGTGTATTTTTGGGGTTTTTTTTGAGGTGGGGGGATGTTGATTAGAAATAAAACTCTAATCATTGGTGACGTCAATGCTTACACCTCTCATCTTAAAAAAATACGCTTTTATGTTAAGATATCATTGTAACAATAACTACCCCTCACCCCCATTTCCAGGAACGCCAACGCACACTTTTACCTCGCCTATTAATTATATTAAAAAGTTTAACCGCTTTTTAACTGAAACTTTTGATTCTTCCTTCCTCTACTTCTAATAGATAGAAGTTCTATCCTGCATTTTTGTTAAGTATCTTTCTTCTTTTCATTTCTCGGGGTTAAAAAAAAACAAAAAACTACTTAATTATTTTTTTCATGGCATAATAGTAGTTAATATATAAAGTACATGTAATTTAAATACTTGTTTATTTTTTATTATTGAAGGCATTTGCCAAAATGTTTACATATGCATTTTTCCATCAATAACGTTTAAACTATTGTTTAATCAGTTTTTTTTTTGAGTAATCATGTATTTTATTTGAAAGTTGTATAATTATTGCAGTCCAATTCTGTATCTCAATGTTCAACAAACTGTATAACATTGATAATAGAAATGGGAATTTCGTCTTTTAAAAATTTAATTTTTTATTCTTTCATTTTTTTAAATTTGATTAATTTATAACTTCTGAAAATAGTTCTCTTTTCATAATCATAATGAATTCTAAAAAAATGAATAGCTTTGAAGTGTATTCATGCCCTATAAGATATTAGAAATATTTATTTGAGAAATGCACTTTAAAAGTTTTTTTCACCATTATTTGACATTTAAATATTCTGTGATAAAAAATATATAATTCAAGGTGCATAAATTTCAGGTAATAAAATCAAATCTTTTTCATCTTTACTACCACCTGACGAAGTATTAAAAATATATTTACATTTAACCATTTCAATTTTTTAAAATCATATTTTAAAATGTCTAACACTAAAAAAAACCTCATCAAATAAAACTGATGATTTAAAACGTTATTTTAAAAATTAATTTGATTCTCCTTGTATAGTCTTTAATAATAATGTTTGCACTGTTAAATAATAATAGTCACTTCAAAAATAAAACAAAATAAAAACAGAAAAAAGCAAGAAGAAGAAGTAATATCAACTTTTGAATTTAAGCCTAAGTGTAGAGGAACAGGAATAAAGTTCACTGTCTGAGAGTATGTTTTTCCCCACTAGCAAATACAATATTTAAAAATTGTGTGATTGCCAGTGAAACAATTTTGACAACTGTTTACTCTAGTTTTGTGCGGCAAAGCCATTAAACTGCATTTAAAACTTCATTGAAAGGAAGAAAGAAGTTAAGCACCTCGTTCCTTAAATCTAAAATAAGACCTTTTTTACTAATGCAAGTCTTGGTACATACTTCAAGACATTTGTAATGGTGAATGGTACAAAAAACTTAAAATCTAAATGGAACCATGTGTTTCAATAAAGTTTTTGGCACACCTATAAAAACTCCAATTTATATGAACTACAAAAAGTCCAATTTACCATATACATTGAGTATAAGACGATACCGTGTTATGTTACTTGAAGAGTGGAGTTTTATATTTCTTCAACAACCACTATGGTAAAATCATGGCGTGTCAGCAGTGTGTATATAACAGTAAGAAATAATTGGTTATATAGCATTATTATAAAATATTCTGTAATAAATAAATGTTACTAGCTTACTGTACTATCTAGAAAAGATATTTTGTTTCACTTTTATATATTTTGTTGTGTTGATAAAAAATGTATAAAGTAAGTTACACATGTGTAAGTCAACCCCCTAATTTTTACCTTGAAATTTTGAGAAAAAATTTTGAGTATATACAGTATATTATTATTATTATAAAAAGTGCTATAGAAAGTTATTAACAAGGTGGGCTAGCATATAGAGCAAATTTAATAAATATTTAAGTGTTTACATGGGCCTCCAATTAAAACCTAACAACAGAAGGTATTAAAAACAGTTCACATTGCCACCAATAATCATTATTATTGAAGTAAATTTTTTTAACCTAACAATCAATTATTGTTCCTTTAATTTTAAGGTTACAGTGATTCAAGGTTTAAATTTCAATATTCTTCAAACAGTATTTTACTTAATTTGTGAGTAAATGGTCCAGGGGAGATAAACAAAATGCAATAACTCGAATAACAATTAATGTACCTAATAGTTTAAGCAAACAAAGAAAATTTGATTTTGATTCAGAGGGCTTGAAAAAAATTAATTATAAAAATTTTGGACAACATACTTTTAATATATTACAAGGAAACACATCCCATTAACAAATGTGTAGTATTATTTTCACCCTATTTATATAGTATGTAACTTGAAATGTTTACAGCAATTTGCAGTCAGTTATTTGTATATATTTTTACAAAACAAATGTCTTGAATTGATATTTCTTTAATCAAATTTTAATCATTTTAATTTGACAGAATATATATACAACAGCACTATAAAGAATAGATAAAGCTCCTGTTATCTAGTGTTATTGTGATCATCCTCATCTTCCAACTCTCCATGATCAAGTCCACCAGTGGTCTTCAAAAGGATGTGACTTCTCAGAGGAGATACTTTATATTCAGGCCACTCTATCAAAATCTGCAGAAACAGAATAAACTCTAAGGTGTTTAATTCCCACCATAAAGATAATTTTTAATTTTTACATGAAATAATTTATAATGATGTTTAATTTTCCTTTCGCTTAACAATTTTAGTTCCCAAATTAAAAAAAAAATCAACCCTTTTTTCAGTCCATGGGGGACCTCTAGGGCAAGTGAAGTAGCGTTCACAAGTTTATTAAGCCACACTAATGAGCAAGGGATTGTGTGGCTAGCACAATGCCCAGGGGCCTTGCCAGTACCGAGGCTCGAACTCGTGTTCTTGTCACAGTTCGGCAGTACAGCGTGCTACCATTTAGACAACCGCAGCCCGAATACCACAAATAAAATGAATTCAAAGTTTTGTATGATTTGTTGAATTTGTTTGCATTGATGTCAAATTAAGAAAAGCTTATTCCTTTAAAAATGATGTTTCTACTATGCTGTTCCTGTTGTGTGAAGAAGAGATAAGTGTAAAAGTTGTTTTCAAATATTTGATCGATACCTTATATAAATTAAGAAAGTGTTCAGGCCTAGTTGTACCGATAAAGTCCATCATGGTGTAGCCAAGATTTAACATTCGCAGTCCACTTCCAGGTAACAACATTCTGTAAAGAATGTAAAAAGCTTATGGTTAAGATTATAACATCATAAATATTGCAGTTACTCTATGTATCTCAGCATAAAGCCATTTCCATAATTCAAAAAGCATTTGAAAATTATGTATACATTACAGAATAATAGTCCCAGTTCTACACTAACCACTGACATTAAAATCTAGAGATCAACTTACTCCATTGTCGGTATTATGCGGGCAAGCTTCTTTCTGTAAAGTTGCCGAAGGAAGTTCAGAAATGGAACATGATGTTCCATGGCCAAAATATCATTGAAATTTTTCTTAAGCTGCATTTTAGTAAGAATTCGTTTTGTTGGATCAATGTTTTTATCCTTGGAAGAAAAGTTATTATTAAATTTGATGATAAGAAAACCAAACTATTTTAAGAAAATTGTACAAACATCTGATAAATTTACACTTATAGAATTAACTTTACAAAAAAATCTTTCTCTTGATAACTTAAATAAATAAAAATTTAATTTTTATTATAAAAATGAGGGAGGATTCCAAAAGAAAAAGTCATTAATAACTTTCAACAAGACATGAAATAGTAACATTTATTGAACTAGAAGTGTATTTAATAGAAATTTTTCCAATCTTAAAAGAAAACTACCTGAATGCTTTTTGTTATGCTAAAGGAAGGAACAAAACTGTTGGAATCAAACTGAAAAGAGAACATAAAAAACAATCTTACTAATATTTATAAAAAAATTGCAATAGAAATTTTAAAATTTAATTAATAATAAATTAACAGGAAATAATAGATGCAAGCAATTTTTTCAATACTTAATTTCAATGCAAAGAAATAAATTATTTTTTATGTATTTATCACCTCAAAATTTAATAATAAGCAAGTAATAAAAAACTCAAATAAGTATTAAAACGCAATTTCCCATAAAGTATTTTCAATTTTTTTTTATTCAAGGGAAACCATTCTAGATTACATTAAAAGTCTGAACTAAGTAATTCTGAAACTTAACACAATATAAGTCATATCCCCTCACCTGCATCACACCATGAATGTGTCATTATAATGCACACAGCACAACAATCTAACATAAGCATTCACATAGCTGGACAACCCAATTAACTATCATACTAGCATCCCATTAAAATTAAAAGTAATTTCAAATAAATAATTTTGAAAACTAAACAAAACCATTGCTATCTACATAATGCTGCTAAAATTACAGGAGTCGAACAATAACAGTTTCTTCTAAAATTCATTTTTTAGCATTGTTTTAAATATCATTAGTAGATACCGTTTGGCGTTTGTTTCAACCTGATAAATGTTATGATTGGCCAGAAATTGACAAAATACTGATATTTGTTCAGTTTTAAAAAAAATTTTCCAAGAAATCCAGTAAATTTTTAAGGTAATCTTTTGGCCCTGTGCACATCCTTGGGACCTCCCATATTTGCAAAAGACTGGCCAGACATTTTGAATCCATAAACAGCAATTCCCAAAGGAAATTGCGTTAAAAAGCCATATGCCTTTTTTCAGTTAGAGCATAAAACAAAATAATGGTAAGTTTCAATTTAATCATCATCCTTGGCACTTCAGCCAGATCTTCCAACAAAAAAAATCTGTATGGGGTTGCGGCCCCAATGGGGTCACTGGTATGAGATCTAAGTAATAAGCACAAACCTTTTTTTAAAGCAAATATAGAAAAATAAAGTTACTTCCATTGTCTTTGAAGAGTCCAAAATAACCATGAGAAAAGCATTACTGGAAATGTTTATATGTTATTTGTCAGTCGGGGTCAATAAGGACTTTCTCATCACTTTAGCTAAGCTGTGTCCTTTTGTGGCTTATTAGTCCTGTCCTTGCAGAAAGATGCTTTCATATGTCTGAGAAGAGATGATCGGGATGTCATCAGGAGGGTTTCAAGCACAATCTTTCCTGACCTGTCATCTGGACTTGATAGCCTGCTTGTTTGCTTCACCGTTTGCTGTGTCTTCCATGTCATGCTGATGGTGAGTCCATAGTTTGAGCACACACTGGAAAATGTTTCCAGACTCAGTTGCAAGAGTGCTTCTGAGTCGGCATTGAGGATGCAATCATCAGCAAAAAGAAGGTTCAGAATGGTGTCTGAGTTGAAACTCTGTTTTTTGCTTTAAGCTTCCTGAGATTGAACAAGAGATGATCAGTGTCGTGCCTGATGTCCAAACATTCATAGCCGTCCCTGAAGGCCTCTGTCAGCACGGTTGAGAACATGAGACTAAACAGTTTTGGGGCCAGGACACATTTCTGCTTTACACCATTAGTAACTGGGAAGAGTTCAGAGGCCTCTCTATTGTCCTGGACCCAAGCCTGCATGCCATCATGGAACTACCTTACAATGGCTATAAACTTAGTCATATCTTCCACAGCCCTTCTCTGCAGACTTTATCAAAGGCTTTTGTCAGGTCTATGTATAATGCAGAAGAGTTCCTTATTCTTTCTTTTGCACTTTTCTTGCAGCTGGCTTGCTGCAAAGACCCTATCCCACATACTTTTTGGAATCCACACTGGCTTTATGGTAGTAGTCTCTGGTCGAGATGTGCATTTCGTCAATATAGAATGATTCTGGCAAGTACTTTTTCTGCAATTGATAGTAATGATACACCACAGTGATAATCCCAGGCTTGGCGGTACTCTTTTTCCTTGTACAGGTGAACTATGGAAGCATCTTTGAAATCCTGGGAGATTGACTCTTGTTGCCTCATCATTAATTTCATGAAGCTTTTTAAGGAGGACCATGCCTCATGCCTTGTATATTTCAGCAGGAAATCTGAGCCCAGAGCTTTGCCACATGATAGAAGATGTATCATGTATCACCTTTTGTATCTCAAGAACTGTGGGGACATCTCCAGAGCTAAATTTATAGGTAGTTGAGGGAGGCAACTGATAGCAGCATTTTTAATGCTTGATGGGTTTTTAGGACAGCATGAAAATGTACAACACAATGCTCCAAAATCTTCTGTCTGCAGTAAGAGTTTTTTCCCCATCTGCACTGAGAAGAGGAGATGTATCTGAGGTCATGGGTCCATGCACTTCCCTTAGGGCATTATAGAAGTTTTTCATATCTTGCCTGTCTGCGTAGTGTTGGATCTTATTAGCTTTGTTGCTCAGCGATGTGTCTTGCATCTAGGGCTGTCAATATTGTTGAAAAAAAGCTGCCCGGGTACCTGTCCAAAATTTGAACGATTACCCGGGTTACCCGTTCAAAATGCCTCTAAATTTTTGTCATAATGCCCACTATAACTATTAGTCTTTTACTTCTTTGTTTATTATGGAAATGCAAACTTTGATGCAATGAGCCAACGATGGGAAAATGATGACATTGAAATACTACTGGAGTACAGCGGTGTAAAAACAAATAGCAGAGGGATGTAAAGAGCCCAGTCTTATAAAGATAAAGAGCGCTAATCGTATAATGACTTGACGGGTTATTTCTAGTCCTAGTTTATAGATGTAGCTGACAAATGTTTTACATAAAAACAAACTTTTCAGGACTTGTCCCTACTTAGTGGACCCATCCCACAGCATTTATTTTTGTAATTAAGTGAAGATCGTTAAATGATTGAAATATGATTTTTTTAAAACTTAACAAACAAAAAAAACAACAGAATATAGCAGGTGTTTATTTCTTTTAAAGTATTGTGGGGAAAGGATTGGAGTCCTATGTGAGTGGAGCGGGGGTTAGATAAAAGAACATCAGCCTGTTTCAATCGGTAACAAAGATGTGCAGCCTATTTCAAAGTCAAAGCCAAGATCATTTCTAGCCATTCCTATTTATTGGTCTTGTCTTCTATTTTGTCATCCCAAAGTATTTATTTTTGTTATTATAATGGAAATCATTCAACAACTGATTGAAATATTTTTTTAAAAAGCATGTTGGGGATAGGAGTGGACACACGTGTGATAAACAACATTGAATCCCTTAATCGGTCACAATGATGTGCGGCCTATTTCAAAGTCAAAGTCATTCCTAGCCCTTCCTAGTCAATAGTAGTTATCGGTGTTGTGTTCTACTTTCCTTACTTGAACAATTCAATGAACCAAAACATTTTTGTTGTAAATAATTTTTGTTTCATGTTCCAGGGGAAAAAAGTGTATCAAAATACTTTGTAATTTGTCGGGACAGTGTTTTATTTCCGTTTAACACTTATTTCTTTTTAAGCATGTAAAGATGTATTTCACAGTAATTATTTCAAACGAAAAGTTTCAATTTGATAAATTATTCACGAGCCGAAATGTGAGCTGCAATTCAAACACCATTGGTAAAGATATTGCAGTAACATTTTCAAGGGTACCCGGGCGCAATTTCACTACCTGGGTAATTGCTCGGCAATGGGGGCCCTGATTCCCAAGTACCCGTTGACAGGTCTACTTGCATCTGGTGGTGCTTTTTTTGTATAAATTGGGCATAAATATATATATATTAGGGGTGGCCGGCTATCCGGCATTCTGCCACTATCCGGATTAGCCAAATACTTATGGCAGATCCCAATAGGATCTGGATTTCAATTGTAATTTGATTTGCAAACTTAAAAATACACATTTTTCAGTCTCACGTGTTATATCTTATTCAGTCTTATAATTTTTAAACTCTAGTCTATTGTGAATATTACAATTATAAAAAATATTAGGGCTGCGGATATTAAAGATTAATTTCTTGATAAATTGTTAAAAAATTTAATTATTAAATTATTTTTAACAATTAATTGGAAGTCAAATTTTTTTTAAAAAGATCAGCCGATTAATAAATTTCCTGATGATTACATTAACATTTTGGTTTTAAACTATTGGCTGACGGGAATGTTCAAAATGTTGTTAAAGTTTGTCTACCATGATTTTAACACTTCACCTACTTATCAAACCAAATGAAAAGCGTAATAAGCTAATCTCAGTAATGGAGTTTGACTCGGAGACAGAAAATGACGACAGCACTTCTGATGAAATACTGCGTTACAAAATGGAGATAAAAGTTCCTGAATCCATTAACCCTCTACAATGATGGAAACTTAATGAACACCGATATCTGATAATGCTTTCCTTGCCAAGTTTGTTGTTTGCATACCAGCTACCTTAATTCCATGTGAATGATTCTTCAGCTAGGCTGGTTATATTTTAGTCCTGCTCATCACTTGAACCAAATAATATCAACACACTTGTTTTTTAAAATATGACATATAGAGGAGACATTCCAGTGTTATTTAGATTTTCAACAAGAACCTTTTATAAGTGTTACTTATGACATCATAAATTTTAATTTTTGGCTTTAATCAAAATAACGATTAATTAATTGTTAATTTTTCCTTAAATGAGAAAGATGGTAAATAAAAATTCTGAACTGATAACTGAGATGGCATTGCTGGATTCATTAGAAAAGAAATTAGACATGGATATCATAGATTCACTGCTTTTACTTTTAGCAGTTGTAATTTTTATAATAATATTTTTGAACTTGAACCCACCACTTTGAATAAGCTGGCATAATGTGTTGACACAAGGTGATGGCCGAATAAATGAATGTTTTTCTACATACGGCTTTCAAAAACATTGATGTAGTTGATGAGTTTTTTTGTTTTGTTATTGTTTGGAACACAATTTGTCTCAGTCACTGAAAACCATATATAATATATTACAGACGGTCTTTCTATATGGAAAATTATTGCATTAGATGCTTATCAATTTTTAAAGTCCAGTCTGGCATTTTTATTAGAGTTTTAAATATTGATATTGCACTGATTTCCTGGATTGTTAATCTTTTTCAGCAGATATTTTTTTAAAAATGTATCCATTTAATTAAGAAAAGCTTTAACCAAAAAAGTTACAACACAACAAAATCATTTCTTAGCCTAGTATGAATAATATATGAACCAATCATTTGATGAATGACGAAAGATTTTGAGAATTTGGTTCACTTCCATGTCAAAAAAAAAAGAGGCATCATCAACATAAACCACTTTAAGTTGTACTAGATTTTTAAATTTACTTTAAAAATTTTTTGGTGTTATCGCTTTAAGATTTTTATAACTGAAGAAAAATTTTAATGTTTAGAATATTTAAATTTTAAGATTTTTTTTGGCAATGAGAGTTTGAACTCGCTAGAACTAAATTTTTTCCTTAGGACATTCACAAGTACCACTTCCATAAATTACAACTGTTCTTATATGGTTTTAATAGTCCTCTTCAAAATGTTTCTGTTTCTTCAAACCTTTTTAAGGCTGAAATAAGTAGGATACTTTTAATTTAAAGAGCCTTAAATTTTAAGGACTATTTTTAATCTATTTGTTAAATTTTTATTTCCCACATAATGGACAATTACGTTATAGTTGACTTGGAAAATGAGATTTAAGATAATTGCTATAGACAACTGATTCTAAGAATTTATGAATAAACTTCTAACCTCTTCAATAAATTCTACATCGTAAAGGAGGTGTAAAAAAGCATGAATGTAGTTGTAGCGGAAAGGATCTTGTCTCTCTTTGGCATTAGCTGCACCATTACTTCCTAGTCCATCCATCATAGTTTTCAGTCTGATGATTTTCTGAGATATAAAATCTGATTAGTTTTTTGAAATTACGTATAATAAAGGTTTAATAGGTCAGAACACAAATTTAACTGTCTTTATTTTATTAAACTAAATGAAATGGAGTGGAAAAAATTTCAAAATATGATTTTTTAATTAATAAAACCTTTGAATAAATTGACCAAAATTAATTACTACGCCATAGTCCTGATATACAAATTAACATGTTAATAAAATTATTCATATTTAATTATTTTCAAATGTCAAAATGTGATATTTTTAGCACTTAGAAAAATTGCTATAAGGTTCACATTGTAAATACAAAATGCTTTAGATCCCCTTATGACAGTGAATGTGAACCTATGGTAACGTGCCACAGTGGGCACAGGACTAAAATATTACTTCCCTAATCAATAATCAAAATAAAATGATACTATGTAATTTAAATAAGTATTTTAGTCTGTTCTTGAAATTTTCACATACTTACTAGTTGAACTTGATAAAGCTGAATGAAGGGTGTTTATTGAAGGGAAATTGTGAAATTATAATTACCAGATAGTTAGTTTTTGCTATTATCTTTCTAAAACAAACCATCTAACAACTACCAGCTTTCAAATTTCACTGTGCCCGTCAAAACATGGTAACCCCTCTCAGATGGGGATTTAATCAAAGAGGCCATATTATCTGAGAGTAATTCCCTTTTTCATGACTTTCCAAATAAGGAAAAAATTAAACAATGCATTGGCTACTTAGCATAAATAATGTTAAGATCTATTCCTGCGGATAGAAAGTGATATTGGTCAGCAGCTCACCACTGAATGTGCTTGGATGAAAAAACAAATATAAATAATCCAAAAAGCTAGCAATATTTTTGTGTTATGCTGTTGGTGATATGAGAGAAGATCTGGTTAAATTGGCATCTTTGCCTGAAAGAACACAAGGCAATAGACATTTACAATGCTATTATGGAAGTTTTTTGCAAAAAGACTTAAGACCAGAAAAAGTCATTTCAATTACTGGCGATGATGCGCCTTGCATGTTAGAAGCAACATCTAGTTTCATACAGTTCTTTGTTAAAGTTACAGAAGCTCCACAGGGAACTGTGCTAGGTCCGTTACTCTTTTTAATTTATATAAATATTTATCCAACAACATCTCAACAGGAACAAAAGTTAGGTTATTTGCTGATGATTGTATAATCTACAGAACTATTGAATCAGAACAAGATAGCACAATCTGTCAAAAAGACTTAAATGAATTGATAAAATGGGATACTAACTGTAGTATGTCTTTCCACCCAGAAAAGTGTCAACTGTTAAGAGTAACAAGGAAAAAGAAACGAATAAATTCAAAACATTTCATTCATGGAAAAGAACCAACCCAAACTAAAGATTCAAAATACTTAGGATAAACTTTGAAAAATGTAATAGAGATATAAAACTAAAATGCTACCTTACATGTTCTAGAATATGCATCATCTGTATGGGACCGATCCACCAAGGGAAACATTGATAAACTAGAAAATTCAAAAAAGAGCTGCCCGATTCATTACTGGAGAATATTCAAAACTGACAAGAATAATACCATTAGTTAAATCATTAAGCCTTGAAACACTAGTTGACTAGAGGATAGGAGAACCAAGAGTAAAGGACGTAATTATACATTAATAGCAATTAATTCTAATTTAGAAATACAACACAAAAATAACTTAATAAAACCCTCAGATAGACATAGGAATAAAAACATATTTCTTATTCCGTATGCTCATTTACAATAATGTTCAATGGTTGAGTAAAGGTTGAGTTTTAGAGAGATTTATAAGCTGCTTGGATAAAATGAGGCTATTTTTTTATGCAAAATGGCAGGATTATCCACAGCTCACTGATAATACTGATATGGTCTGGCTTAACAACATTTTTTTTTACATACATATTTTACAAAAGATTTCAATGTACTGAACAAGCAACTGCAAGGCTTGTGAAAAACGTCAGAAAGGATGTTTTGCAATATTAAAACATTTGAAAGAAAACTCATGCTTTTGAAAGAGATTTTGCAAGGAGGCAGCTGAAATATTTTCCAAAGCTAAAGATGCATCTAGAAAATTCTACACAATTTGCACACAATCCTCCAAATTATGGAGAGATCTACAAGGAATTTCCTAGCTTCGAAGCAGCTACAAAGGAAAATTTTAATCACAGATTCTATAGTTCTGTCAGATATAAACAAAAAAGGGTTTACTTACTTCTAATGATAAATCTAAGTTTTAAGATCTTGATCTTTTTTGCTTACAATGGATAGATCTTGAAAATCTGGAAATGGGGCTAGTGGAATTTCAAGAAAGATCTACGTGGAAAAGAAAATTCTCTGATCTGCTTGCAACACTTGAGAAGATGGAGAGTAGAGAGCTGACACAGGCAGCTACGAAAATGAAATCCTTAAAGTGTGGAATGCTCTGCCAAAAAATTTTCAATCAATGAAAACTCATGGATCATTTAGTGAGACCTGTACTAGAATATGCAAAATTCTCACTTTGGATCATTATATGCATGTGAACAGCTGATTTCAGCTTTGCGACACAAGGAACAGACTGACAGAAAAACTGAGTGCTGCATGTGTTGCACTCAAATTAACGAAGTATGAGCCAAGGTATATAACAGCAAAAATTCCATTAATTAAGCAAAATCAATATATTTTCTCTAATAAAAAGATTTTTGTATCGTTGAAACTCTTTATGTTTTTTCTCTTTAAGTCCTACGACAAGTGTGTGTTGTTTTGCTAAGCCAAACCCCTATTTTCAGGTTTAATTAGAGTGTTGGCACTTTGTTATAGAATAGATAAGTCAATTTTGGTTGAATTCGGGGCATGCGACCACCCCCACCGCCCTATGATTTTGCAATAGAAAAAAAAACAACCTTTCTGAACTTTGGATGAGCCATAAAAAAGAATTCCACTCTTCCTTGTGACAAAATGGGGTCGTCATTTGGCAAATTGCGTATAACATAGAAAATAAAACTGTTGTTATCATCTTTTCCTCCAATATTAAATACACTGTATGGAACATCTGAAGAGTTAAAGAAATGTGACATATGATATATAACACAGACAGGGCTAAAAAAATTAAATAAAAAGACATTAACTTACACCAAAATCTGTCTTCTATTTAATAAATAGAATAAATTCCTGAAGGTGTACTAATTTGATATTTCCTTTCCAAATTCCATAGCTAGACCACAGAAATACAGATTTGATTTTTAAATATATTAGTACATCACTAAACTGCCCACCCATACCAGCACTGCTTTAAGATTCCCCTCATCATTGTAAGTACAACAAAAAATTTGTATAAAGAAATTAAAAGTAATCCTGCAAGTCTTTTATGAGGCATGGTGGTCGAATGGCAGCATGCATGGGTTGTGTACAGAGCCTCACGATTTCCAATTTCTGTGAAAGCAGGGGCTTTGTCCCGCATCTAAGGGTGTCCCTGAGATTACCCAGCTCCGACTGCATACCTGACAGTTGCGGTAAAGTAAAAGCAGCTGGGCATTGTGCTAGCCACACAATCCACTTATATGCTGTGGCTTTAAAAACATGTGAATGCTGATTCACTTGCCCCATAGGCCAGCATGATCTAAAAAAGGGAACTTTACTTACTTTACACCAGTCTTTTATCTAATGGGTAGCCCTACCTTATTCCATAGGGCCACCAAATTGCACAATAAAATGCCACTTTTTAAGCCTTACATATGCAACACTCTATTCCATAGGCCAAAAATCAAGTTATCCAACACAAATCCAAGGCTTTTATCTTCACCAATGAGTAGTTTGCAAGGATTAATCGATTAGATAGTAATGAGAATTAGAATATAAAGTGTAATGGGTTTCATAACCTAAGAACTGCCTGTAGGAACTATACACTAGCTAAACAGCAAGCATAATTCCAACCTCTTGTTTCTTCTGTAAATGAAGACTGCAATACTTCTGCTACCAAGGATTCCTTCTTATTGTAAAAACTCATGTTAGCAGTTCTCTCAATTTGTAGCTTCAGATACAAGTTCAACATTGCCCAGTTGACTATTTGAAAACGTTCACTTCCAAATTCTGTTTGTACTGACTGTAAAAAAAATAATTATTAATGAATTGAAGAGTTGAAATTTAAACATATTTTTCCTTAAAACTATGGGTGAAAGAATCATTTGCATTCACACACAAAAAAAAAAAAAGAAACTTAAGACTGGTAAAATATTGTTTCCATTTTATAAAATGTATTATTTAAGGATAATATTTTAGGTTAGATAATTATTCAATATAATAAAAGGCAATTTTCAATCCAGTCATTGATAGCAATGGTCCCTCAAACTCCTTCAGACTCCCACCGCCAATCAGAAAAATAAATTAAATCCCATTTACATATTGAACAAGTTTACGCGGACGTTCAGAGCGTGTTATTTTTTGTGCAGTATTTTTTTCCAAGACCTCATTTTGAACGGTACGCTTTGGGATTTATAGTCACAAACTTTGTTTTACTGGTTATTTATTATAACTATAATGAATAGTATTTTTGATGTGATGCACATGTATGGCTTGTCGAGGCGGCTGTTGAAGGGGAGTTACAAAATGCCACTCTAACCGATGGTGGAACATCCTTGGATGGGCTTTGTTGCTCTTATTACATTAAGTATGACGTGTGTTCTAAAAATTTTGTTAGTAATTGCACACAAAAAAATTACCATTTGGCCCTATGAATTTACTTCAAAAGTAAATACACTATTTATGGAAAGAGTAGATAATAACTATTCCTTTAACAACTTCATATGCTGGAAAGGACAAGTGAACTATTGTTCTTATATTAAATTTCTTATTTTTTAAACTACAAAAAGTCCAAAATTCAGCTGTTTAGCTAGATTTAAAAGCAAAAAAGTGACAAACATACCACTCCACTACTTAACTCACCTTACTGGCTGAATGCTTAAGTACATGTTGACTAAAAACTGAACATTCTCAGTCATAAATTTGGCTCATGCCATTCCTATCATACTGAACTTTTCTCTGACTATTCACCCTCTCATCTGCTTTGCTCTTCAGCAGACATGTTGTTACTTAAAACATTTGGTTTTTTTTTACTTCCAAACAATGGGATTTACTCCCATCACACACTTGTAGTATTTCTACTATTTAGGCCTTCAAAACTGCACTCAAGACACATCTTTTCAAACTATACTTTCGGACTGATAAACATTTATCTGTGCCATCTAGTTAATATTTGTTTAGTTGGGTTACAAAGTATTTAATGTTTTTCTGTAGTTTTCTTATGGGAAGAACAGTGAGCCCAGAGCCAGGCTGTTTAAGTTAACATTTTATTATCATCTCCCAAAGACAATATAAATTAAACAACACAAAGCTTTAGACACAAAACAAAAAAAACAATACACACACTCACAAAATACCTACTTTTAAAAGAGATGAAAAATATGATTTTGTTTCTAAAGAAATGACTTTTGGAACTCCTTGTTTTAGAAACTCTCTGCTAACCAAACCTGGGCCTACAAATTAGGAGACAATATAATAGTGTTTTTAATATATACACTTAAATAATTTTAAAATTTGCTAAATTAAATTTACTTGCAGTTACTTATTTCCGCTATTTATTTTATGCAGGATAACTTGCCCTTTAATTATTATTATTATTTTTTTTTTAAATTTCAATTTAAAAAAATTTAAAAGGCAGAATAAACAAAAAAAAAAAAAAAAAAAAAAAAAAAAACAGATTGAGTGCAGTACCTGGATTAATTTCTAATATGGGAGTATGTTTATGTAATCTATGTCTCAATACTGTAACAACCATTTTTTCTAGAAAAAGAAGGAAAAAATTTGTAATAATTATTTCATTTTTAAATGAAACAAATAAATTGTAGCACCTAGAAGTCATTTTTGATGAATAAAAGATATACTTTAAAGTAGACCCCTCAGCCGACGCCGCGCGCCGAATACGCCGCCAAATTTTTGTCCGCCGAAAATCCGCCGGAAAATATGCGGCGCGCCGCATTAGCCGCCGAATTTTGTCAACCGTAAATCCGCCGAAAAATGAAAGAGCCGCCGAAACGTAATGATTTTGTTTTCTTAAGTTTCAGTGCGTTCCGTTTTAAGATGGATTGTATTTTTAGAATAACCGTCGCCGGAAGTGTGACGAAAATAAGTTATTTGTATAGTTTGTTTAAACCTAAATAATATAATCACTGATACTGATACAGTACTTGCATGTTATCTTTTTATTAAAATCTTAATTTATAAAATACTAATTAAAATAAATACAAATAAATAATTTAATTAACTTAAATTATCGTTAAGCTTTGTCGTAAATAGGCGACTTATGTTTACTCAATTATTGCTCAACGATCTTCTACCTCTAGTCTACTAGCAGAAACTGAGAAAGGTAAGCCTATACTAACTATACTATACTTTATATAATATAACTATATACTATAATAATATATAATAATATAATTGTTTTAATTAACTAGATAAATACTAGTTTAGTCAATAACTGATGATTTTTAAGGGTGATCCTGAAGCTTTAGGACGTAAATGTTTTCGCTGCGAATTTTATTTTTTTCGTGAGAACTTTCATTTTAATTTATTAAATGCATTTATATATGTCATATTTTAGTTATTATAGCCCTAATTTGTAAGGCTTTTCACTTTATAAGGCTTTTTCGGCCCGTGACGCTTCAGTATCGGAGTAGGATGCATCATTTTTGTCTATCTAGCACCCTGCTAGCCAGATTTTATTTACCTGGAACAACCCATGCTAAAATAAATTTAATGACTGAAGATGTTTTTAAAAAAAGTTTCATTTATCCATTTTAAGATTCTTAGAAGATCAATAAATATTTTAATGAAAATTTCATTTTTTTATTTCCTTACTAGATGTTTGTTTCTTTTTTGCTTGTTAGTAATTGAGAAAATTTCATTTAACCTCTTGCTGTGACAAACCAGCAAGTAGAGTGCTAGATAAACAAAATGGATGTAACATACTCTACTCTGATTATGTAGCATCAAGGGTCGAAAACAGCCTTATAAATTAAAAAGCCTCGCAAATTAGCACTATAATAGCTAAATATAACATATATAAATGCATTTAATAAATTAAAATGAAAGTTCTCACGAGGAAATTAAAATTTGCAGTGAAATAATATACGTGCTAAGACTGCAGGATTACCTTTTTACGTTACACCATTTCTAATGTAAAATTTTTTATGACTATATGATGATTTTAGGTCAACTGAAATGTCAGCAAATTTCAACTTAACCGGGAAGAGAGGCAGTTCATTAAAAACCTACAAGTAAAACCTAAACCGCCTAGCCTACATGGAAATTCTAAAGCACAATGCTGGAAATATTTTGGTGGCCTGTTCTCTGCTGATGGGAGAAATGTAGACTAAGATCGAGTTTATTGTCAGCTGTGTCTCACTGCTCAGCAGTCATTGGGTGACAAGGGTCACATTTCAAAAGTAACAAATTTTGCCGCAACAACATAAAGTGGCAATATGAATCTTCACTTAAGTGTCAAGCACGATGTGTCAGTACAAAGTCAAGAAAAGTCTAATAAAATTTTGGGATATTTCCGTAAGTACGGAGAAGACAACAGTCAATGTTAGGCAAAATCAAGTCATGAACTGACAAGAGGTTATCTGGTTCTGTAGAGACTTGCTCACCTTTGAAAATGTGGCTAAGGATGGTTTTGTTGAGTTCTTCAAAATTAATTGCCCTTCTCTCAACATACCGGCACCTGTAACACTTGCTGGAACAGCTCTGGATGATTTTTACCAAGCTGCCAGGTCAGCAGTCAAAACTAAAGTGGCTGGAGTAAATTCACTTTGCCTGATGTTTGATGGATGGACCGATCGCTACCGGGCTATCAACTATCTTGGCATCCGGGCCTCCTTTTTAGACCAGGACTGGACATATAACATTGTCACACTTGGCTGTCACGCATTGCCTACTCATGCTGCACATGACCTTGCTGACCATATCAGCTCTGTTTCTGAAGAAAGCCGATGTAAGCGGTTGCGAATGGAGCTGATGAATGAGCTGAGAACTGAGCAGTCACCTAACCAATGTACTGATAAGGTATTATATGTTAATTATTTGCATTGAAACAGTTTTCGTTTTATTTTGCCCTCAATAGACCACTTGCAGTAAAATATTTTTAAAAACAAACAGTATTTAAATACTAAGCTATTTAAATACTTTTAGTGACATTTAGTATAGGTTTTTATTCCAATAATTTTTACTGTCATCTATTTACTGAGCAAACTATATATTACCCCTACTGTGTACTATAATGAAATGTTATATAACCTAGCAGTTAGTACTGTTGTGTTTTGATTTTTTGAACATTTATTTTAGTTAGCTGTGGAAATTGCAAACTATTTGACGGCGCCTGTTGTTCAATTTCATGATGTTCTTCCTTTCTGGCGTAGCTGTTCTGCATCATCATCGTATTCACAACTTACTCAACTGGCTCGTCTTCACCTATCATCATCAGCATCATCTGTACCGGTGGAGTGCATGTTTTCGGTTGCTGGTTTGATAATAAACAGCAAACGATCAAGCCTAACAGCTGATAAACTACATCGCGTTTGTTTTATCCATGACAATTATAAACTGATTTTCTAATTCATAACGGGCTAGAGTGACAGAAACTGATTGAGTGGAATCCATTCATGATTCATGCACAATTTTAGGAGTATAGCAAATAAAACTGTTTGTTTTTTATTGTTAAAAGTAATAAAACTTTCTGAAGTATTGTAAAAGTGTTTTATTGCTGAAAATTTATTTCTTCATTATTGGCCAGGCTTCAGCCAAATTTCAGCTGAATATTTCATAATCAGACGAAAATCAGCTGCAAATGTCAATTTACAGAGAAATCCGGCTAATCCGGATATCAGCCGAAAAATTATGTCAGCCAGCCGAAATTTTAAAATCCGGCTAATCCGGATATCAGCCGAAAAATTATGTCAGCCAGCCGAAATTTAAAAAAAAATTCGGCTGGCAGGTCTACTTTAAAGAATGATGTAATATAATTTAAATTTAATGAAGCTTCAAAATTATCATGTATATTTATAAATTGCTTGACAAATTTAAAAAATTTGGAAATGATACTTTTTTTGAAGAAAATAATTACACAAAAATGTATTTATTGATAGCAATATAAATATAATACATTATGTTTGACACACAATATGGGACCATCCATATTATATTATAGTGATGGTGCATTTAGGAGATTTTGTAAACATGCATATGGAAAGGGGTCTCATCCTAATATTATGTATGTAAAATTAATTTATGACTGAGTAACAATTACAACAAAATGTCTCAGGAACAAAACTGGTTGAAATCACGTAACTGGGTTTTCCGCGCTCTTGGCTAGTTTATTTTTGGCGCCCTTGGCAAAACATTTATGATGTGTAACGAGGTGGGCAAAATATTACTTTTTTTTCATACCTATTAAGTAGATGACCCCTAAATCATCTAATTAATAAATAAAGCTCTCCAATTTTCTGGTAAAGTTGTTTGTGAATTTTAAAAAAAATAGATAAATAACTCACCTGCAACAGTTTCATCAAATATATATGACTGGTTGCTTCCTTTAACCTGTAACTTAACATCATTGATAATTAAATTTTCACCAGAACTTGAGTTTTTGGGAATTGTAGATCGTTGAGAGAAACTGCGCCAAGTGGCATTTTTTGATAATTGTTTACAGCATTGATATGATTTTGTGAATGGTAAAGCAATGGTTCTATCTGCATTCAATGAAAAATTCTTTATATGTATAAACATTGACTGACTCCAGGCCTTTTTAATAATGACCAACAAGACCATTTTCTGCAAATATACTTGTAGTTAGGAAGCACTCGGATACTTGGAGGCTGCAAACTATGAGAGCAATGTATCTTAGTTGTGTGGGGTACCAACATTCTTAAGCTGCAGAAGAAAATAAAAGGAAATAAGTTCATTAAAGATTATGATGATTAAAGCACATTTACAAAATGTTATAAACTCACTGGAAAGTTTTAAAAAAGAATTAATCAGACACATCAATAAGCGATAGAATTTTATAAGCATTCCATATACTTGAAGATGCCCCAGTTTAGGCTAGTCTTGTGGTAAATGAAGTATGTGACAATATTTCAAAGGCTCAATAATACTGTCAAAATCAAAATAAGCACACACACCATTAATAAAAGTCAGGGTACTCTTTAAATAAAAGGAAGTGGAAGGCTGTTAAGGCAGTTCACCTAAAATTGGCTAACCACTTGTTAGCAGAAGCGAGGCATTTTTCCTTAGTGTCTACAAATTTAGCCTCGCCCAGTAGTTACATCATGTTTACCTCTCTTGCGCAGAAAAAAAAATGTTTAAAAACATCAGATTTTATTTCCAAATGGGTATTTTAATTCAACAGCTTAGCAGGAAAACTATCACTTATACTAAAAGATGGCTTGATTTTAAGGAACGGTTAACTCCAAACTGTGGGAGAGGTGTGGACAAAGGACAGTAAAACAACAGATCATGGAAAGAAAGTGGAGATGGATTGGACAAACCCATCAGAAAGATAACAGCAGGGCTAGGCGGGCCTTAGATTGGAACCCCCAGGGCAAACGCCAGCAAGGAAGACCCAAGTGTACATGGAGATGGAGCATGTTAGATTAGGCTGGAAGAACTGGGAAGGGCTGGGAAGAATTGAAGCGACTTGCAAGGGACAAGATTTGACAGAGACCCTATGTTTCACAAGGAACCCAAAGGACAAATGATGATGATGAACCATCCTTTAGCAGTAGCAAGTTATCTTTCCTATGTTCACCCAATCAGTTAACAACATTAATTAAAATACTAGAAATAGAAAGTCAGCAACAATAAAAAAAAATCAGAAAATTGCTCCACAGTGCAAACAGAGTTTATTAGTTTAACATTCAAAACTATTATTTATATTAATCAATTACTTTCAATTTCTGCCTGTTTGTTATTATTTTTGTTTTTAGATCATTTAAGAATTACACACTTAGTACTATTCTAAACCTCCAATCCCCCCATCCACACAAACTTTTGACCTGTTCTCACTCATTTCCATGACATAACAAATAATGCAAATACAATTACAGTGCCTGCTGAGTTTCTTTTAATTGTTTGGAATGATTTTTTTAATTCTATGAATTGAAGCCGTCGACAAAAAGTTCTGAATGCAAGCGGGGGAAGTGGGCTTTGATGATATTATCAGACGACGCGAGGCAAATTTGATGCACCTACTCATTTGTTCTCAAAATATAAGGAAAATACGGAATAGTGGTTAACCGGTATTTTTTAAAAATAGTTCTCAGATGCGAGCGGTCTTAACAGCCATTCCACACTAAAGAAAACAGCATCAGTATTTTTTCAAATTGTACTAACATAGGAAAACTATACATTTTCTGAAAGATTACATTCTACCCTATCAGAATATGCTCAAATTGTGTATGCAGTGATGAACAGAAACATTATATGACTTGTCAAAAACAATCATTGTAATAACTAAAACTAACCCAGTTATGGTATTTTCCACTTGGAAATTCCCAGTGTACACATTTTATTAGTTTTAACCAAATTGCTGATTCAGGTGAGTTGCTAACATAACAAAGAACTAGTTTGTACATATAATTTATGCACTTTGATTGAATTGCTGTCTGTAGTGGAATTTCAAAACTATCTCATTTTTGGTCCCAAGAGTCACGGTAATGTATATTCTAGTTTATTATGCGTGTCATTGTTTATTTACTTAAAGCTAAATATGTTATTTTATTTAAGCATTTTAACTGATTGTTCTTTAGGCAAAAGTGAGTAGACTTTAAAGTAGAAAAACAAACTTTAAATCATTAGCAAAGTTGTGTCCCGTGAGTCACGGGCAATAAGTATAAGAATTTTTGTGACCATACATAGTTTAAAAAATTATAGTTTATTTTAGTTTTACTTTATCATCTGCTAGTCAATTTGCTGATAAAGAGCTTTGAATTGTAATTGAGATGATAGTAAATTTATATTTCTAACTCATTTGGTTAATTTTTTATGATATTTCAAAAATGTAAAATTTACTTTTTGTCTCCCTTTTTATATTTTGTCAAATTGTGATTCCGCTCATTTTTAAATGAATAAAATGTATATTTAAAACACTGTGACAGACCTGAAAAAATTTGAGTTTGTTATCTGTATATTTGTCTGTAAGGAAAAAAGTTTTAAAGCTCCCTAAGAGTTATTTTAAAATTTACAGGGTGTCAAAAACACACTTTTGCACATTAAGTGGTGTCTGCCATTTTGGAATTTTTAAAAATTCATAATTTAAACTTGAAAATTATTTGAAGTAGAATAATAATTTTAGTGGTTCTGTTCTAATGAAGATAAGCACTATAAAGGCTAATTAAAGGTGAGTATCCAATTTGAATGTAGTTCTAATTTGAAATTTTCACCTAGAATACCTATTAGTAATAGAAGCTTATTACCAGTGGTGGCCAAAAGTTAACTAAAATTAGTTAAAATATGTATGGGTATAGTATAATGTGTACATTTGAAATGATTGTATATTTAAATATTTCTAACAATTTATTTCAGTTATTCAATTATTATCGTAAAATATGTTATAAATGTTGGTCTGTTTTACCCTTTTAGTTTGAAAAATGCTGTTATCTGCCAAAGAAAGGCAACAGAGAAACTAAAAAGTGACTTTTTAGAGTTCATTCGACACAAAGCTAAGCATGTGAAGAAATGAGGAAATCATGGCTATTGCAACGTTCAAAGGAGGCAAAAAAACGAAAACCCAAGAGAGCTGAAAGGAGGGAGAAGGAGTAACTTAGAAAAAGAGCATACAGGGAGAAAATATCGTAAGAGATGACAGCAGTAGGATAGAAGCCGGCAAATTGTCACCGAAGTTCCGTCACAGCCTGAGGATGAAGTTCTGCTAGCCGGACAGATTATTGCTGTTGTTCTTTGAGGAAAAGTTACAACACAATTCATATTTACATAGCTCAAGTGGTGTCAATGGAGAAAGAAGAAGTGTGTGTGAATTATATGCATAAATCAGGAAACCTGTACTGCTGGCCTGCCAGCTCAGATGAGTCGTGGCAGCCAATGAGAGACGTGCTTTATGCCAACACCAGAGCTTGCCAGTAACAGAGGATACTTTGCATTTTCAGCAGAATCTTTTGAGATTGTAAAAAACAAAGCATTGTTGTTACCTGACATTCAACTGTCTACTTCAAATAAATACTGAAATAGATTTTCATAATGTGTATAATTGTACCAACTCACAGTACAACCGTATTAGTATTATTTTTTTGTCTCTGTATCTTTCATTACACATGGTTCTAAATAATAATCGTTGGTAGTCTTCTATAGTAGATACTGTTTTGAAGTGTCTGTGATATATTATTTATGAGTAATTTATGATGATTCTTGGATCTGTTTGATTGTGTCCCATGAGTCACGTTTTGTGTCCCGTGAGTCATGGTATGAAATCAATCACCATTTTTATTAGAGTAGGCAGAATTCAAATTTTATAAGACTATGAAATACACTCACAAAAGTACTTTAAATTTATAATAATTTTAAATCTAAGTATGCAATAGATTAGAACAGAAATTATAAGTAAGTTTCTTAACCCCGAGTGAGTGTTTATTTTATGTCCCATGAGTCACGCTTATTTATTTCAATTTCAATCAAAAGTTGGAAATAGTGGCTAGTCAGCAAATGTTTTTTTATTGGGTTATAAGTTATAAACTAAACCTGATAGTATTTGTATGTATCATAATCAATGCAAATATTCTAGTACTTAATTAAATATTTCAAATATTAGTTCATCACCTATCCTGTGAGTCACCGTGGAATGGCTGTTAACAACCTTAGGTCAAACCAGGATGCTGGCGAATTTTTTTTTAAAAAAAAATGTTTTTTTTTATAAACCACAATGAGTGTAATTGTAATTGTAATTTCTGTACTAAATAAATTGAGATTTTAGATTAGAATTAATACATACATAAATAAGCCCAGATTTTTAAAATTATATCAGATTATGAACTTGAACTTGAACTGTCCCTTAACCCGACGCTGGGTCGTTGGGGCACCATTTTGAGCTGCGCACTATCTCATGCCAAGTGTCACGGTTCTGAGCTGCCTTTTGGGAATCGCTAAATGAAAGGCCGGTCCACTCTTTGATATTGTCCTCCCAACTCTTCCTTGGTCTGCCTCTTTTCCTTCTTCCCTGGACTGTGCCTTGCAATATCGTCTTTGAGAGACCTCCAGATCTTGTCACGTGTCCGTACCATCGTAATTTCCTCTTTTTAATTGAGGTGAGAGGGTCCTCGTAAGGGCCAATGACAGCACTTATTTTGTCGCGGACCGCTTCGTTCGTGATGTGCGCCATGTAGGAGATGTTTAGTAACTTTCAAAAAAAATCTCATCTCTAGCGCATTAATTCTTCTTTGGAGGTCTGCAGTGAGCGTCCAAGCCTCACAACCATAAAGGAAGACTGACATCGCCAGAGAGCGCATTAGTCGAATCTTTGATCTCAGGGAGAGCTTCTTGCTTTGCCAGATGTTTTTCAGTTTGCTTAATGCTGCAGTTGTTTGGGCCGTTCTGGCAAGAATTTCTGGCTTTGAGCCTTCATCGGATATTATAGCCCCTAGATATTTAAAGGTAGGGACCTCCTCGAGTTTTTGCCCGTTTATCCGTATTTCACTTGTGAAATTCTTATTTGCCATGACCTTGGTCTTCTCTGCATTGATTTCCATGCCATAGGCCTTTGACGTCTTCTCTAGCTTTGCAAGGAATTCTTTTAGTTCGTCCTCGCTGCCAGCTAGGCCGTCTATGTCATCGGCGAAGCGTAAGTTAGTTATAATCCTTCCTCCGATGCTGACCGTTCCGACATGGTTTTCGAGCACATCAGTCATAATTCTTTCTAGGAAGAGGTTGAAGAGGATGGGGGAGAGTAAACACCCTTGTCTGACACCAACAGTGGTCTTGAACCAATCTCCCAGCTTGCTGTTGTAGAGTACTGCGCTGGTTGCTCTGTTGTACAGGTTCTTGATCACAGCAATGAGGTTAGCATTAATATTGAACTTGTGCATGGTTGCCCACAGTGCTGCATGCCACTCTGTCAAACGCCTTTTTAAAGTCTATGAAGACATGAAAGATGTCTCTCTGGTGTTGCAGATGTTTTTCCCAGAGCACTCGCAAGTTGAAGATCTGCTCTGTTGTGCTCCTTCCTGCTCTGAAGCCTGCCTGTTCTTCTGCAATGATCTGCCCTGCTTGTGGTTTCAGTCTGTTTAGTATTACCATGAGCATGACTTTGCTGGGGTGACTAATCAGGCTAATTGTACGGTAGTTCTGACACAATTGTAGATTTCCCTTCTATGGGAGCGTTATAACCAGCGATTGAGTCCAGGGTGTTGGCCATTTTCCTGTCTGCCAGATCTTGTTGCACATGTTGGTTAGAATGTTTATTACTGCGTCACCTCCTGCCTGAATCAGTTCACCTGGGATGTTGTCTGCTCCAGCCGATTTCCCCTTTTTCAGCTTTCGCACAGCCAGCTCCACCTCATCACGGAGAATGGAATGCATGTCTATGTTAGTTGACGTTGGGCAATTGAGCACTGATTCATCGCCCTTTGAGTCTTCATTGTATACCTCAGAACAGTATTCGGCCCATCTTTTTATTATTTCTTGTTCTTCTGTAATACATTTCGCAGATTTATCTTGTATTGTTGAGATGCGACCTTGCTTGGTGGATGTCAGATCTTTGACAATCTTGTAAGCCTTTTTTGAGTTGTTCTTTAGTAGATTTTCATCGATGTCTGAGCATTGTTGTTCTATCCAGTTTGTTTTTGCTTATATCAGATTATATATGTATAAATAAAATATTAAGAAGAGTTTTTTTATATATTATATTATAGTTAATTAAAATTATAGTGACTTAAGTTTTTTCGAAGTGTCTACAGTCTACATCTAATACTTATAGTAATACTACTCATAGTAGTCATAGTATAGCACTAGCAACATCCTTTCTTTTAACTTTAAAATTTTAAACTTTAATTTTAATTTAAAGACAACTTTAATAACTTTGAACTTTATTCTTTAATAGTTATTATTAATCATAGACTATCATAGACTCAAATTAAAATTAATCAAAGTATCAAAGATTTTTAAAAAATTATTTATTTTTTTATCGAAGTGTCTACTGCTACGACAAAATAATGGCAGACAACCCGGGGGGAATGTGGCTGGTGCTACGACATGTCTCACATGTTGTAACGCCAGCTACATCCCCCCGGATCATCTGCTGTTACGACAATGTCATAAACAATTTGTTGCATTTCAATTATGCTAATACTAATACTTGAAAACTAAACTATAGTTTTCATAATAAAATATAATGATTACTGAAAATCCTACATGTGGAAGAAAATCAGCAGTCCCGAGCCTGCGCTCTTCATGGGGCTTCCCGGAAAACCCCCTCCGCCCTCTGGCCCCCTAAGGGACGTAAAGACTGAGAAGCCCCCCCGGAGCGGTCGCTGCTACAAGCGGCCGCCTGGGCGTCCAGGACACTAGGTCGAAAACGCCTCCCACTAAAGTGTGCCTCCCGAGGGAGGTGTGGAATTTCCTACTGTGACTCGCTATCAACATAGTATCACTTTGGCGCCACCACGGCAAAGCTTACGAGTCTCTATAGATTAGATCGCCGCAAAGTGTGGGATCATCACTGACCTACCCAGGGTTTAATCCCCACCGGAATGATTGCTAAGTAAGCCTATTAATGAATTTTAAAGGTTAAAAAAAAAATTAGATTCATACATTACATGAAAAAAACTTATAAATTTAAAAAATTGAATTTGCTCAACAGCTTTGCTAGACGAATGGATAGTTGGGGTAGTTTGTAAATGATATGACACTATTGATAGCGGGATCAAATCCTGCTGCCGTCAAGTTTTTTTTTAAATTTTATTTATTTATTTTTTTAAAATCACAACGAGTGTGCTGATAATTTGTGTTATTATTCTGAAAAGCAGATACGTTGATGAAATATTAGGGGTCTACCGATATTCATTTTTGCCAAAACGAAGTTTTTGATACTTATAATTATACTGATATGTTTACAAGTTCTAGATGACATATGAATAATTATGACTCACAACAATTTTCGGCTTTGACTTACAATAATAATTGTTAATTTTAACCAATAGTTAAATAAATTTTGCACATGGCCAACCTTTATGAATAAAACAACGATCAACGAGAACAAAGCAATACTAATACTAATACGCCAATGCCAATAGTAATAGTCATAGAGTCAAAATGAAGTTGAAGGATGAATGGAATGGTTTCCAGTGACAAGTCTGCACACTGTACATTTTATTATTCCAAAAAAACAAACAAATTATTTTACATTCTTGCGATTGTGCGCGAATCGTTTCTTGAGGATTTTCATGTTACGGCTTTACTTTACGGTATGCTAAATTTTAATATTCGGCATCACATACACAAGTATAGTATAGTATAGCAAAATCGACCGACATATTTATAATCGGTAGACCAATATTAAATTTAAATCTATGTAAATAATTTATTTAAATTAATTTAGATTCTAGAATTAATCCACACAAATAAGCCCGGATCTATTAATGTAAAATTATAATATAAATGTGTATACAATATAAAGAAGAGTTTGTTAAGATATTATTGCAACTTAATTCTTTCCAAGGTCCAAGTGGCTACAGCAAAGAGTGGCGTATGTCGAAACGCTAGCAACATCCCGCCGGATCGTCTGCTGCTGCAACAAACTTGTCGTAACGCTAGCAACATCCCGCCGGATCGTCTGCTGTTACGACATGTCGTAGCACTAGTTTCCTGACTAGCGCTACAACATGTCGTAACGCTAGTAACATCCGGCCGGGTCGTCTGCTGCTACGACAAAACTGTCATAGCGCTAGCCACATCCTTTTCTTTATTATTATTAATGAATTTTAATCAAAATCTTATCTTATATGTTACAGACGCTCCTTCTGTACAGAAGATTATTGCGTCCTACGTATTTCTATGGTTTGTGTTTTGTCCTGTATTCTTACTAGAGTTTTAAATGATGATAAAGTGTTGGCTTTCCTGGTTTCTTCAGGCAACCCATTCCATGCCCGAATACCGGACGGAAAGAAAGAAAACTTGTATGTGTTTGTTCTTGCATATAGAATAAGAAAGGTGTTTTTATCTTTATGTCTATTTGAGGGTTGTATTAAGTTATCTTTGTGTTGTATTTCTAAATTAGAATTAATTGCCTTTTGTATAATTACTAATTTACTCTTGGTTCTTCTATCCTCCAGTGTTTCAAGGTTTAATGATTTAACTAATGGTGTTACTCTTGTCAGTTTTGAATATTCTCCAGTAATGAATCTGGCAGCTCTTTTTTGGATTTGTTCTAACTTATCAATATTTTCTTTGGTGGATGGGTCCCATACAGAAGATGCATATTCTAGTATAGGTCTCACCAGGGTGAGGTAGCATTTTAGTTTTATATCTTTGTTACATTTGTAAAAGTTTCTTTTTATAAAGCCTAAGGTTTTGTTTGATTTTTTAATAACTTCATTGACATGGGGGTTCCAAGATAGTTTCTCATTTATTATGACTCCTAAATATTTTGCATCTTTAGTTTGGGTTAGTTCTTTTCCATGAATGAAGTATTTTGAAATTATTTGTTTCTTTTTCTTTGTTACTCTTAGCAGTTGACATTTTTCTGGGTGAAAGGACATACTCCAGTTAGTTTCCCATTTTATTAATTCATCTAAGTCTTTTTGTAAAATTTTGCTATCTTGTTCTGACTTGATTGTTCTATAGATTATACAATCATCAGCAAATAACCTAACTTTAGTTCCTGTTGAGATATTGTTGGGTAAGTCATTTATATCAATTAAAAATAGTAAGGGACCTAGGACAGTTCCTTGTGGAACTCCTGAGTTAACCTTTATTGGTGTAGATTTAGATCCATTAATTATTACAGTTTGCTCCCTACCCAATAGGAAATCTTGGATCCAGTGATGTAAGGGACCTGAGATTCCAAAGTATTTAAGTTTTTTAAGTAAACTAAGGTGGTGAACTTTGTCAAATGCTTTTGAGAAGTCTAGTAATATTGTATCTATTTGATCATTATTATCTAAGCCTTTTGATAGATCATCTATTAGACCTATCAATTGTGTTTCACATGATCTGTTCTTNTTTTCCATGAATGAAATATTTTGAATTTATTTGTTTCTTTTTCTTTGTTACTCTTAGCAGTTGACATTTTTCTGGGTGGAAGGACATACTCCAGTTAGTTTCCCATTTTATTAATTCATCTAAGTCTTTTTGTAAAATTTTGCTATCTTGTTCTGACTTGATTGTTCTATAGATTATACAATCATCAGCAAATAACCTAACTTTAGTTCCTGTTGAGATATTGTTGGGTAAGTCATTTATATAAATTAAAAATAGTAAGGGACCTAGGACAGTTCCTTGTGGAACTCCTGAGTTAACCTTTATTGGTGTAGATTTAGATCCATTAATTATTACAGTTTGCTCCCTACCCAATAGGAAATCATGGATCCAGTGATGAGTGATGTAAGGGACCTGAGATTCCAAAGTATTTAAGTTTTTTAAGTAAACTAAGGTGGTGAACTTTGTCAAATGCTTTTGAGAAGTCTAGTAATATTGTATCTATTTGATCATTATTATCTAAGCCTTTTGATAGATCATCTATTAGACCTATCAATTGTGTTTCACATGATCTGTTCTTCCTACGGAGTGTCTACTGCTACGACAAAGTAACGGCAGACAACCCGCGCGGATGTGGCTGGTACTACGACATGTCGTAACTCCAGCAACATCCGCCCGGGTTGTCTGAAGTTACGACAAGTTACGACATGTCGTGAACAATTTTCTGTATTTTCAATTATGCTATTACTAATACTTAAATACTAAACCATAATTCTCATAATGAAATATCATGATCACTAGATAAGCTTATTAATGAATTTTAAAGGATTTTTAAAAAATCTAGATTGAGCCATTAAATGAAAAACAGTTATAAATTTAAAAAATTACACTTTCTCAGTAGCTTCGCTAGATCAAATGATAGTATGATTGCTTCGGAAATGAAATAGCACTATTGATAGCGGGATCGAATCCCGCTGCCGTCTTGTTTTTTTTTTTTTTAAGTTCGTTTATTATTATTATTATTTTTTAGAG
>MUZC01001684.1:12556-34801 GCA_002072015.1 Radix auricularia
GTGGATGACATGATGGTCTTGTGTGGATCATAGAGTGGATCATAGTGTGGATGACATGATGGACTTGTGTGGATCATAGTGTTGATGACATGGTGGTCTTGCGTGGATCATAGTGTGGATGACATGATGGACTTGTGTGGATCATAGTGTGGATGACATGATGGACTTATGTGGATCATAGAGTGGATCATAGCGTGGATGGCATGATGGACTTGCGTGAATCATAGTGTGGATGACATGATGGACTTGTGTGGATCATAGAGTGGATCATAGTGTGGATGACATGATGGACTTGTGTGGATCATAGTGTGGATGACATGGTGGTCTTGTGTGGATCATAGTGTGGATGGCATGATGGTCTTGTGTGGATCATACAGTGGATCATAGTGTGGATGACATGATGGACTTGTGTGGATCATAGTGTGGATGACATGATGGTCTTGTGTGGATCATAGTGTGGATGACATGATGGACTTGCGTGGATCATATCGTGGATGGCATGGTGGTCTTGTGTGGATCATAGTTTGGATGGCATGATGGACTTGTGTGGATCATATCGTGGATGGCATGGTGGTCTTGCGTGGATCATAGTGGGGATGACATGATGGACTTGTGTGGATCATAGCGTGGATGGCATGGTGGTCTTGTGTGGATAATAGAGTGGATGACATGATGGACTTGTGTGGATAATAGAGTGGATGACATGATGGTCTTGTGTGGATAATAGAGTGGATGACATGATGGTCTTGTGTGGATCATAGAGTGGATCATAGTGTGGATGACATGATGGACTTGTGTGGATCATAGTGTGGATGACATGATGGACTTGTGTGGATCATAGTGGGGATGACATGATGGACTTGTGTGGATCATAGAGTGGATCATAGCGTGGATGGCATGATGGACTTACGTGGATCATAGTGTGGATGACATGATGGTCTTGTGTGGATCATAGAGTGGATCATAGTGTGGATGACATGATGGACTTGTGTGGATCATAGTGTGGATGACATGATGGACTTGTGTGGATCATAGTGTGGATGGCATGATGGACTTGTGTGGACAATAAGCGCAGTAAAAGAAACCACTGTCATTCTATGCGAAATGCGCATGTCTGCGTGTGAGTGACAATGGATTCCTTGTCGTGCTCTTTTTAAACGTTAGTTTTATACTATAAATTAATCTCTTTAAGTGTCAAGTCCTCGTCTACGAACTTTTAAACGCACTGGACAAAAACAACCGGAAATGAGTGGTCTGCCGACGTCTGTTATTGAATATGCTATCCATTACATGGACAAATAAAGTTACATCGTGTTTTTTCATAACTGAAGTTACGTTTTGCTCGCAGTAAAAAATTAAATTTACAAAAATATGGTAAAGCAAAAATTTGATTTCAGGAGTTTGGGGTCTTTTTACAAACTAAATATTCAAACGAATTACGTGATTACATGGCTAATATTAAACTTGAATATTTGTAAATGTTTTTTTTTCTTGTATACCTTAAAACTTAAAACTGAAATAAGAATTTAATATTACTCTAATTGTTTTTATTTACTATATATTCTTTTTTTTTTAAAGACAACAAAATTATATAGTTTTATAAACGAAATGTCCATAGTAGTTTGTGGCTGATCTCACATATATATGGCCTTGTTACATTGCTTACTATATTTAAAGATACGTGTATAATTAATTCTCTCTATCACCGTCTCATTTTGCATGCACTTATAAGTAAAGTAGTAAAGAGTAGATAGTGAGGGTACATGTGTCACCGGGCGTCGAGGTACGTAGGGTTACATGATAATAAGTAAAGAAGGAAAACATATTCATTAAATCCGGGAGGGGGGGATTTTCAGTCCACGAGCTCGAAATATTTTACGCCTCTGCCTTTTTAAGACCAAACTGGAAATATTGTAAGTTTGATCATAAAACTTTGTATATGTGTTGAACGAAATTCGATGTTACCTATTATATATACACAGACCGGGCTACAACACATGACACATGTTTTAATGTTCCTCATTGCTGTATTCAACATAATAAGGGTCGTTCATAAAGTACGTCACGTTATTTTGACCATTTTTAACTCCGCCCTCCCCTCTGTCACAAACTGTCACATATATCGGACCCCCTCCCCCCACCTAAAGTACGTCACACTATCGAAATTGTTTAATATTTTATTAACAAAATTATTAAAATTTAATATAAAACACCGTTACGTCACGCATGGCCGAACCCACCCTCCTCCTTTCACAAACTGTCACACTTTCTTACTCCCTTTACTCCCCCCCCCTCTGTAACGTACTTTCTAGACCGCCCCATATTTTAAAAGCCCCAGCCGCTATTATAAGCTGGCGGTGGTCGTCATTTCATAAGATGAAATATAAGTACAATTCGTGGTGCACATGTATCAAACAAGTCATATTGTCATAGAAATAGAACATAGAACACATTTATTTTACGTCTTTATAGTTGCTGTCATTAGGACTGCATGCTCCATGATGCACGCGGACAAAAATAACAACACAAAAAAAAAACCGTTTGTGTACTTAGAATACTGGCAGGATTTCTGGATTATATTTGTATATTACTATTATAGCACTTAGAGAATGAGGCCAACACTGACGATTCTCCCGTTTAGAAATCTTTCATCGCCATTGCTTCTTGACATTAAATCTCCCCCTGCGCTCACACAAAGAAAACTGCATTTAAAAAAAAAAAAAAGTTAATAATTTCAAACTATTCGATGCAGAGCGAAAAGTGAAAATGACTAGAAGATAAACCTTACATATTTATAAAGAGCCTCATGGGCAGCACAATGAGGTTGTTATATTATCTCTCACCAACATTTTATTGAACATTCTTCTTATTGAATCTGCTGACTTTTGAGTCATTAACGTTATTAGCAGGTTGAGATGAGTAAAACTTATAACCACAGTGACCTTATATCGCACGCGTGTCAAATATTTAGAGATCTCAAGTACTCTATCTACAACATGACGTTGGGGTACAATCCTCAAGTTGGTAGTCCCAGTTAATTATAGTATTATAACGTCACTCACAGCGTGCACGTGGAGACATATCGTCAACTCTCACTGTCGCTCACGCACGGCAGTCATGTGACTCAGCTAGACGTTTCTATTTTAGGAGCGCATAGGTCTGCGTAATGTGATAAAAAGTGTCGTTTAAAATGAAAGTCATGCGATGTTTCTAAAAATAGTTCCTCTGTCATGACCATGCAGACACCCTCCAGACATCCTAGTTTGTTTGTTTGTTTGTTTTTTTTTTGTCTCTTTGTATAAGTTTTCATTTCTTGTCTCCTAATTAAACTATAATTATAATGTTGAAAGAGTTTGACGCCATAAAAAAGTTTACGAAAGTAGTTTGAAGGCAAACATTTATATTGAATTCTTTAAAGAGAATATATGAAACACATAGACCTACACAGTTTCTAGAAGTTGGGAGAAATCGGTAACATTCTATTAACCAAATAGATGGAATGTTGCATTTCTTATGGTTTAGGCAAGTGGTGACGTCCACAATATTGGAATCTACAAACAAACACATTCTAGTCATCTTTCTCACCGTCTGGCTTTTGGGCGTGGGTTGTGTTGTCTGAAAAAGCCAGGAACACCAACACTGGCTAAACACTATCAACATTCGGGCGTGGGATGTGTTGGGTATATGTAATGTCTGCAAAAAATACCAAATTCTGTATCATTGATTCTCTCACCCCCCCTCCATGGTCATCCCTTCAACATAATTCATGTTGTTTAATATTGAATCTCTCCATCCCTCTCTCCTCTCTCTCTCCATCCCTCTCCTCTCTCTCTCCATCCCTCTCTCCTCTCTCTCTCTCCATCCCTCTCCCCTCTCTCTCTCTCTCTCTCTCTCTTAGGCGTATTTTTTCTTATACTTATAGTTGAAGAATACTGACTGCATCAATATTTTAAAATTACACGTCATCAAAGTTTATTGGTTTGTCCTCATAAACACAAATTTATTGTGTGTGTGTGTGGTGTGTTTGTGTGTGTGTTTGTGTGTGTGTGGTGTGTTTGTCTGTGTGGGTAGAGGCCCACAGGGGCGCCACAATTAGGTTCGCACTGTAATAATATAATAAGAGAAGACTAATATATTTAATTTAACGGGGGGGGGGGAGGAGGGTAGCCGCCATTTTTTTTAGTTTGTCCCCGGACCCAAAACATCCTAGCTACGCCACTGATGTGCATGGGGTTGGCGGTGGGGCCCGAGGGATAGCACACAGTTTACTCTATTTGAACATTAGAAAATAGTTACTTGAATTCAATATAATAGTCATAGTAAATCAACATAGCGTCTACAAATATCTATTTTGAAAACGTTTTTTTAAAAACTAAGAACAAAAGTAGCTCTATAATTTAAATGAAATTTCAATCAAATAACACATGTTCACAGAGTCAGAGCCATGATATTTGATATAGACTATAGTTATAGCCTATGCATATGGCTTACTTTACTGTAGACTGTAGAAAATTGAACTGTTTTTGTAGAATATATAATCATGTCAATTCAATCATGTTATTTAATTTAATTTGGATACATTAATACTAACAATTTTAAAGGGAAATAAACGTATGGACTTCAATTCACAATTCAGGAGGTCTATAAATTCATCTAAATAAGAGCCAGAGAAACTTCTATCCTACATTTCTGGACAGCACTAGTTTACACCCCCCACGACGCACCCTGAAAACTGCCAGCCATCCGTTTGTTGGGTTGGCCCCTGACCACGGGATAGAGAAGTCCTCTGCGCGTCTGGTGAACGGAGACTATGATGCGCTTCCCCCTACGTTATCGAGCACTTGATCCCAGCCAATGAAAGACGACTGTCTGGGCGGGGCTAGCTCTCCGCATTTAAAAATAATAATAAAAAATTGAAGGGAAAGACGTTGAAAAATAAAAGGGGAGAGAAAACCAATTTGACACATGGGCTACGTCCTGGCGGTTTTTGATTCCTTCAACGTCGTAGCCGATTCCGGTCAAAGCTCTCTTCTTCACTTATTTAAAGCGCTCACTTGTCACAATTGCTAGCTCTGTTTTGATTTGTGGCGCGACTCAGTCAGAGAATCATTGTAACCATCGCGCACGGACACACACACTTGATTGAATGAAAGTGGTCGTTTTTTTCCCTTCACTATAGAAGTTTGTTCGTGGAGCTCTTGGGTAAACACATTTTTGACAGAACTCAGTTGTTTCTTCATTTCAGTGTTGGATTATTGTCACAGTAAGTGGTCGGCTTTATAATCAAACATGTGTTATCATGTGTGTATGTGTGTGTGTGTGTGAATGTATCAGCGTGTGTTACGACGGGTATTTGTTTAGAGATCAAAGTATGGTGACTACAACTACCTGTGGACACTGTAGTTGGGGATGTGTCAATGATTCAGTTTTAATACACTACTAACTTACTGTAACTTAGTGATAATTGATTTGAGTCGTTAGTGTGATTAGGTCATGAGTTTTCATTGTGAGGGGAAATGTATTCATGACGCATTGGGTCTATTGTTTCTACTGTTTCTTTAAACTATATTATATTAAAATTCAATTCGTATAAATGGAAATAATGGAATCATATATTATATGCCACTTCTTCCAAATTACATGTAATATTATTTGGAAGACAATAACTTTCACTATCACTATTTTTGAAGTATTGGAGTAATTGTAGCACACATATACATAATAGTATTTAACAAATATCCAGCTATTATATATATATCCACATTATACATGCATATATATACATACATATACATACTTTAACATACATATATTAATAAGTGGAACAATGTTATAATGAGCGGCCGGAGAAAATAAACCTATATTATATAGACTACAAAGAGAATAGTAATAGTATTTTCTTATACTTATACTGTTATATTACCTATAGTGTTAAACTGAGGAAACGGCGAGTTCTACTTTCATTGCATACAAAATATTTCTTTAAAACCAAAACATGTTTCAATAGTTGCACTTCCACCTTGGTAGCGTATTTCAGGTAATGCTTGGTTTGTACGCCCCTGGTTAGTAGCATATAGACTAGACCATCTAGTGGTTTATAAATGGAACGTCTCGGATCTCCGATAAGAAAGACATCAAATGGTGCGTGCATGCAGTCTTTTCCTTTTTGATATTACAATCAAGATTTTGTTTCGGTCACCAATGTGTCACATCTCAGCGAGTATTACAATCTGAGTCGGAACATTTCCAATGATTTATATTTCATATACGTATTTTTGAACCATTCCACTGCGTACAAGGAAAATGATAGTAAAATACGCCATAGTATTAGTATAATAGTTTTAGTCGGTAACATACTATTAGTATAATAGTTTTAGTCGGTAACATACAATGTACTTACTGTACGATGCAAATGTTAGTATTTTTTGTGCCATGTGAATGTGTATAAAAATCAATTGCCCCGTACATTGCAGTAAAATTTATTACACGAATGATGACAAATGGTCTCTCCTCACCCCCCACCCCACACACACACATTTCATGTCAAGCGCTGTCCACCGAAGAATAATGACCAGAACTGTCGTAACTCGCCAGACGAAGTTACGATGGCTACAGGCACTGTTACAAATTAATACTATTAATAGGATTATTGGTAGATGGTTTTAACATGTCTGCTGCAGGTTATTCCCAATTTGCTTTCACCTTTAAAATGTTTCTTTCGTAATAGCAAGTATAGAAACATTTAAATATCAAACCCCAGCCATTTTAAAAAGGGTTTCCAGGGTGGTCCATTACTATGTCGGGGTTGTCAAATATCACAAAGCCAGGGTTGCCCCTTGCACCTTAAACCTTACATATACTCGCACAAAGCGAGGGCGGTCACTTTTCATACTCGCACAAAGCGAGGTCTTCTGTCATACTCGCACAAGGTGAGGGTGGTCACGTTTCATACAAGGCGAGGGTGGTCACCTTTCATACAAGGCGAGGGCGGTCACCTTTCATACTCGCACAAGGTGAGGGCGGTCACCTTTCATACAAGGCGAGGGTGGTCACCTTTCATACTCGCACAAGGTGAGGGCGGTCACCTTTCATACTCGCACAAGGTGAGGGCGGTCACCTTTCATACTCGCACAATGTGAGGGCGGTCACCTTTCATACTCGCACAAGACGAGGGCGGTCACCTTTCATACTCGCACAAAGCGAGGTCTTCTGTCATACTCGCACAAGGTGAGGGTGGTCACTTTTCATACAAGGTGAGGGTGGTCACTTTTCATACAAGGTGAGGGTGGTCACTTTTCATACAAGGTGAGGGCGGTCACCTTTCATACAAGGTGAGGGTGGTCACTTTTCATACAAGGTGAGGGCGGTCACCTTTCTTGCTCGCACAAGGCAAGGGTGGTGGTGGTGGTATATATTTAGGATTGTTAGCTGACGTCAACATGACTTGTCATAACATTTCTCAAAGACCGCGTCCGGTCCACTTCCGTCGCTTCTCGTCTTGTTGGGAGGTGTGTTTGTGTGAGGGGTGGGAGGTGTTTTTGATTGAGGTGTATTATATGTGGGTGGGATGTGTGTTTTTGTGTGGGCGGGAGGTGTGTTTGTCTGTGGGTGGGAGGTGTGTGTTTGTGTGTTGATGGTAGGTGTGTGTTTGTGTGTGGGTGGGGTGTGTGTGTTTGTGAGTGAATGGGAGGTGTGTGTTTGTGTGTGGGTGAGAAGTTTTTTTGTTTGCGCGTGGTTGGGTGCTCATCATCCACGAGAAAAAGTAGTACAGCATCGTACATGAGTCAATTGCTTTTCTCCAAATATTCCCATAAATTTTATTTATTTTTCATGTCAATACTTCTTGAATAAACCAAGACATTTACCCTCTTGCTAACTCTGATACGTTTGTCTATCATCTCTTTATCAACGGCACACACACATTTTACCTGTCGGTACTGTGTTTCTTATTTCAACCATTAAGTATGGATCTTATTATATTTTTCAACCCTTGGTTTATTGGTGTCTAGCGATCGTTTTATGATTGGATGGAGAGTATAAACCTATTTAATAATGATTAATGCCACTATTGGGTTATCAGTCACATTTTACTATCGATTTATTATATATATATATTTTTTTTTTTTGCGGAGACTTATTCAATGTTGTATTCCAATTTTGATATGTTTGCTGTTCACTGTAAATCTACCACCTTCTATACTTCATTCTCCCACCTCCCTAATCGTCCCGTATTTACGTATGTCACCCATCAATGAGTCGGTCTAATAAAACGACACAGACCTCTCCCGTATCATAACAATAACATAAACTCGCCGCGCTCCTAGTCCTCGGCCGGCAGCTCGTATCTTATCTACAGTTTAACAAATCTGTCGCTTTGGGAACACGAGCATAATGAGAAAAGAAAAAAAAAGGAAAAAAAACCCTCGTGGTCGTTCGGGAGCAGCCACTTTACGTTACAACGTATTTACTACGTGCTAACATGGGATTGCAGAAACTCAAAAATCAGACATACATAAAAGTATAGACATGCATAAAAGTTATAATACAGACATACATAAAACTTATAATACAGACATACATAAAAGTTATAATATAGACATACATAAACTTATAATACAGACATACATAAAAGTTATAATGCAGATATATACATAAAAGTTATAATTACAGACATACATTGCATGTATTTAAAATTCAAAATATTAATTAGATTTTGTCCGATTTAGAAGGTTTACCTTTAAAAATTTGACGTTCAAAGAATTGGAGTGGGTTGTTGGGTGCCTACTAAAACACACCACCTTGTAAGGGGCCGTCCATAAAGTACGTCACGCTCCAGACTGAGGAGGGGTGTAGGAAAGTGTGACAGGGGGGATGGGGTGTCCGGACATGTTTGACGTCCCGGTGTTTTATGCTAACTTTTAGTTATTTTGTTAATAAAAAATATATTTTATTACTTAAGTTGGTGGAAAGGGGGGGGTCCGAGATTTGTGACAGTTTGTGTCAGGGGGGAGTGGGGGAGTTAAACATTATCAAAAATAGCGTGACGTACTTTATGGACGGTCCCTAACGCGTCACTTTATGTATTGGAATTCTCATCTGCCATTTAAAAACAAAGCGGATAAAGCAAATTAGGGGTAAAAAATAACAACATAAAACTAAGCTGCTAGAGGAGTAATTATGAGATACGACATCACTACAGAGTCACAGGTGTACAACTAAAAGTAAAAATACCGGACTATGGCTCATGGGCACATTTTGTCACACAGAACCGTACGGAAAAAATGCTGGTGGCGCATGTTGAATAATAATAATAATAATAAATTATTTATTTATATAGCGCTGCGTGGCTGTCAATAATGCTCTGCTATAGAAAATCAACTTTTTAAATTCATCCGAAAACGTACAATTTGAAAAAAATTTGTTTCATCATCATCATTATTTATTATTATTTTTTTTAAAAACAATTTTACGCCGCGGTTATTTGTTTTCTATCACTTTGACATATATAGAATAATTCAAATAGTTTGCCCCAATAATGATAAATATAAAAAAGTGTTACAAAATAAAACTTATACAGTTCATTGTAGGGCTACCTGGTGACATTAATAGTTTCACATGACCACGGCCTCCTCACGCCTGAAGCAGAGGTAAATAGTAATACTCTTGTACACTCGGGTCTATGGACGAGTACAGTAGCCAGCTGTCTATAGAGTTACGTTCTGAGGTACGATGACTAACAACTTATTTATTGCACAAACTTCATGTTTTCCATTGAGGAGTCCGTCCTCCCATAACATCTACTCAGTTACAAACTTCATGTTTTCCATTGAGGAGTCCGTCCTTCCATAACATCTACTCAGTTACAAAATTCATGTTTTCCATTGAGGAGTCCGTCCTCCTATAATATCTACTCAGTTACAAAATTCATGTTTTCCATTGAGGAGTCCGTCCTCCCATAACATCTACTCAGTTACAAAATTCATGTTTTCCATTGAGGAGTCCGTCCTCCCATAACATCTACTCAGTTACGTATTCTCGGGGACCATCCAATAAACCAGTGTTTCTTAACCATTTTGGTGCAATGGACCCCTTTAAAAATTTTTAATATGCCACGGACCCCTCTGTGAAACAAAATTGTTTAAACGTCAATTATTACAAAATATATCCTATTTTATTATTTAAATATTTTTATTTCAATAATATAACTGTAGACAGATATCTTTATGTTCCTGGATATAAAATAATAATTGTAATTTATTTTACAATTATGATTTTCGGTTCTCTTGTGCCAAGTGAATATAGAAGTAATGAAATCAAGAACAAAAAATAAAAAAAGAGTATAAATTATCTGATTACAAATACATGTAATTACCTAATTTTATATTAAATAAAAATTAAAAAATGTATATTGTGCCTGTGATAGTTGAATTTAAAAAGAAAAACATAAAAATGCAAAAATTATCTCTTGAATCACAATTTAGTTGTTTAAGAATTAGATCTACAGCTGATTCACAAATAATCATTAAATCAGAAATAAGTTCAATGGTAGTCAACATTATACGATATGAATTTTTACAAATTTGAAGAAAATAAAATTTTCAATGTGAAGGCTGTTGCTGCTTTTCCTTGATTAGGAGATTGAATTGAGGGATGGTTTCGACAAAGCAACGTGCATTTCATGTTCGACATTCAGTCGATTTCGATGTTTTGTTTTTATTGCTACGAGTGTGGAAAATCCTGATTCGCAAAGATATACCGTAGCAAATGGAATAATGGCTGCCATAGCCCGTTTACTACCAATGGGTAGGCTTCTCTTAAAGAAAACCAAAACTCTTCAAGAGTTTTTGAATCGAAATCCATTTTTAACAAGGACTTTGTTTTCAAATCAATTAACTCGTCTTTGGCAAGGTCCATGGCATCGATACAGTCAATATCACAAAGAAAAGGATTACGAATCCACAACTCATCCTTTTTAGTTATTTCATACAAATTGAAATATTTTTCAAATAAAACTTGAAGTACTTCCAGGTGCTCACAGATTTCATCCTTCAAGTTATTCAATAACAAACTATCTTGCCGAGATCCATTTTCAAAAATGAATTCGTCCAACATTTGAAAGTTTGCATATATCCCATTTTGAATTCTAATTTTCCAAACGGACATTTTCGATAAAAATGCTTGTAGTTTTTCAGTGGCATCCATAATTGTTGTATCAGGTCTCTGAATTGAAATATTTATATCGTTCATGTGGTTAAAAATGTCTGCCAGGTAAGCCAATTTATATATAAAATCTTTGTTATTGAAATATTCGAAGAGCGAGTTATCTTTTTCTTCCAAATATAGTGATACTTCTGTCTTCAATTTAAAAATTCGTTTCAAAACTTGCCCTCGAGACAGCCAGCGCACTTCCGTGTGGTACAGAAGATACCTCGAGTTCTGCGTTCATTTCTTGACACAATGTTTTGAAAATACGATGATTAAGAGCTCTACTTCTAATAAAATTCACGGTTTTAGTAACTATTGACAATACATCTTGTAAGCTGGTTGGAAGAGTTTTTGTAGCCAGCGCATGTCTATGTAAAAAACTATGTGTCAAAATAACAAGTGTGTAAAACAAGCCACTGCGCAAGCGCGATGACAGCGCCGCGCTTCGCTCGCTCACTTCCCAACAAAATATAAAGCAAAGGCTACTCAGTGTTTCAAATTTTCAAATTTTAAATGGTTTGCAAATGGTTTTTTTTCCCTCGTATTGTGGAGGTCTCTATTGGTAAATGGCAGACAAACGGTTTAAAGAAGTTCGTGACAAAAAATTGTTTTAAAGAAATTTTAAAATTTGGAGCAGAAATTAGGAGCAGTCGGCGAACCCCTAAAATATGATCCATGAACCCCCAAGGGGTCCATGAACCACAGGTTAAGAAACACTGCCATAAACGTTTAGATTTACAACTGCTGGTTTCCTTAACATCAGTCGTCCTTGTGTTATAGTACAGCGCTGTGCCCAAACGCAAGAAATGTTATAAGTTGTGACACACACCTGCTTCCGAATGCACCGTTCTTAGTCTCACTAGTGACAACTTTTAAGAAGTCGAATGGAGTTCTCCAAAATAATTATCCCACCGGTTTTTCCACAATTAATCCATATGATTACCGTCTACGATTCAAGGTGTTTAGGAGACCCATTTCCAGGTGGGTGGGGGCATATCATTTAAATATCACTTAAGTGAACTTTCTGATGGCAGATGGTATCACTAGCCAAAGTCATCTGTCACCAGCGAATGTCAGATAGTTTCACCAGCCAAAGTCATCTGTCACCAGCGAATGGCAAATAGTATCACCAGCCAAAGTCATCTCTCACCAGTGAATGGCCAATAATATCACCAGCCAAAGTCATCTGTCACCAGCGAATGGCAGATAGTTTTACCAGCCAAAGACATGTCACCAGTGAATGTTAGTATCACCAGCAAAAGTCATCTGTCACCAGCGAATGGCCAATAGTTTCACCAGCCAAAGTCATCTGTCACCAGCAAATGGCAGATAGTATCACCAGCCAAAGTCATCTGTTACAAACTATCGGGACCGACAAATAGTATTTATTTCAATGTTAATTGTTTTAAAAAAAATGTTGATATATTTTTTAAAAACTTTCCCCAAATCATCGATAGCTATCGATTTATGAAATGATTAGATGCTTTCAATAATCAAGTTGACGAGCAATTCCGCTACCAATAGGGCTTTAACAGATATCGGCGTACCCTCATTCACAAAAAATGACAATACCTAAACAAAAAACGCATAACAAATTAGGCCAAATCCATGGTGGACAGGACCGGATATGGAGGCCTTGGAATAGTGCCGGTCGGGATAAATCCATTCTATCTCTATCGCAAGTCTCAATTCATGAATCTCTCCAGTCTATTCAAGTCTATTGGTGTGTCCCTGTGTGGGATTAATTCAATGGATTGTGTTTGAATACGTCTGTGCGTTTTCGTGTTTAGGGGCGGTATAGGGCATAGGGGTTGGCTGGTGGCACAGTGTGTGTAAATTTGTTGATTGTCAGCGTGTGTGGGTGGCTGCCTGTGTGTGATACAGTGAGTGACGTCATCCACAGTTTACACGACAGATCCTATTATCAATGTAAATATGATAGTGCCTTAGAACGCGGTTGTAAAATTTAAAAAAAAAAAAAAAAAGATCTATACCCATACCGACCGCAGTCTTAGGTCGGGTTTTCCGAACATGTGGATCCCGACCAAATGTTGGGATGTCATCTTCTAGCAGGGTCATCAACACTCTTCACTCTTTTTTGTGGAAAGTGAAAAAAGTGTGTGGTTTGGGGGGGGGGGGTATCCTGGAAACTCCGAGTTAAAAGATAACATTTTAAATGTTATTTCTCTTATCACACCACACCTGCTGGTACAGGAGGGGAAGTGCGTGGATTGAAAAAAAAAGTGATGGGGGGGGGGGCATCATGGGATTAGGGGAGTTTCGCTGAATGTTGATTTAAAAAAGTAAATGACGTCACTGGAAGTGTTACATCATGTATTTACCTCTGCCCCAGCCAAGTTATAGAGAGGTCAAGTGTGGTCAAGTCTACACCATGACAATGTGTGGTCAAGTCTACACCATGACAATGTGTGGTCAAGTCTACACCATGACAATGTGTGGTCAAGTCTATACATCAAGCAGTAAGGCAAGCGTGGGAAAACAATTCAGTTTCCAGATTGTCTTAAAACTTCAGTCAAAATAATTATACTTCAAATGTTTTAAACAAAATTTTGTGATTATTGACTGGGCTGGTGTATATCAGAGTCACTAATGATATAAGACAAAAGCTATTGGGATTTGTTGCTCCGGGGTAATGTATACAAGAGAGGCCGATTTGTTAATAAAACTGGGATATATTGGCCAGGTAATGTATACAAGAGAGGCCGATTTGTTAATAAAACTGGGATATATTGGCCAGGTAATGTATACAAGAGAGGCCGATTTGTCAATAAAACTGGGATATATTGGCCAGGTAATGTATACAAGAGAGGCCGATCGGGATATTTGGCTCGGGCTAATGTATATACAAGAGTGGCCAATCGAGCAGTAAAATATTGGGATAAATGCATGACCTCGGCTCAGGTATACAAGAGTTTCTGATTCGGCACAAGTTATTGGGATACTTGTCACTGGACTCATGTTTACAGACACAAACTATTTGGCTGCGTGCCCATCACCAGTTCAAACGAGATGCTATATTTATTTATTTAAGACTTCGCTTCTTACCGCATAGCCATTGGGATCGTCTGTAGGACATCAGTGTAAATTTTGTTGACACAAGTGACAATTTGGCCCATTACATCGGAAGTCACAGGAGTCGCGTTAGATGCCTCCCGGAGCTAATCGACTCGCACTTGCGGAGTTGTCTCAGCGGCGTGTCCGGTTGGTGCAGCGCAGGGTGTGAAGGGGCGGCGCTTACATTGAAAGCTATAAGGATTGTTTTCAATAAATTAATGTGTTTTAAAAAAAAAATAAAAAAATAAAAACAACAACTTTTGCTGACGATAATACGTTCATTCAAATTTTAATACTTAAAGGTTGCAGCTAACACATTTTAAAATAAACCGCCATTTAAAAAAATTCAGAGACGAACTAAAAAAAAAAATTAATGAAATATTGTTATTATTCATTCCGCAAAAATGAATTCCAACAAAAATGTTGAAATCAAAATATGTTTTCAAAATATGTTTTAACACTAAGCATACAATAATCGTTCGGATTCAGTTCGGATCGTGTAGCTCTTTGAAATACTTATATTCTCTTCTACAAAGTGTGTTAGGTTTTTTACCTTTTCAATTCAATGTGATTCTTATTTCTTAACATTAAAATATCTTATTTTAAAGGTTCTCATTAAAAAAATATTTTTAGCTTTCTTGTCTCCTTGCACCCTAAACCTCTTCTAACTTTTTTCTAACAGCCTTCTTTCCATTTGAATCGTATAGAATTCTCTTTTAAATTCACCCCTCCTCCGCTTCAACACAGCCCTTCTTAAAATTTCTCCTTCTCCGAGTCATAAGCAATACATGGAACAGTATCTTGACCCTTCATTCACACAGTCTCTCCAACATTTCTCTCTATCTAAACCTTCCTACCAACTCGTATGTACCTTCCTACCGACTCGTATGTACCTTCCTACCGACTCGTATGTACCTTCCTACCAACTCGTATGTACCTTCCTACCAACTCGTATGTACCTTCCTACCAACTCGTATGTACCTTCCTACCAACTCGTATGTACCTTCCTCCCGACTCGTATGTACCTTCCTACCAACTCGTATGTACCTTCCTACCAACTCGTATGTACCGTTCTTCGATGAGAATTTGTCGTAAAGAAATTGTTTTTTCCAGCGGGGTGTGAAAAAGTTCCATTTAGCGCACTCTAATAGTTGAAGATGTATTTATCAAACCGTTCGTTACTTCATTTTCCCTATTCCCCCCCCCCCCCCCCCCCCNCCCCCGTTTCTGTTCAGTGTCGCCGGGGACTTCATCACTAAAGGCGTTTACCCCATGGCGAGTAATAAGGGCCTTGGTAAAGTAGTTGATCACCGTCTTTCAATAGAGGGCAGGCGAACGCCGAGAAATAAGAGACAGGGACCAAGCAGGGAAACTCAGTCCCTTGCATTAAAACCGTTTTATAAGACTTAAAGAGATTCGTCATTCAGTCCGCCTCCCCCCTCTCCCTAAATTTCCCAAATTGACTTTACAATTTGCTCTAGTCCGCGGAGTTCCAACTATCCGCACTTATTGTCCTATATATCTATAATATAAGACTTGAATCTTAGCGCTAATTTGAATAAAATACATTTACTTTGTTCACGAGAAAACGGCAATATAACTTTCTATCTCACATACTGTTAAACGGAAGCAATGTTTGGTATAAGAAATCATTGAGTATGGATGTCCACTGGAAGATTTTGTAGGATGATTATTCTAGGTGAGAGTAATCTCCCTGTCACACATAAATGATCTAACCAGAGACATCCATTATTCTTTACCCAGAGGTCAGTCTACGGAATCTTACTTGTCACAAACATTATTCTAAATCCTGTCACAATTAATTGATCTAACAAGTGGTAAAAATTAAATTTTACTATTTTGATACAATTAAATGACCCATCTGATGGAAACTATAAATCTAATTTACTCTCTTACAATTACGTCATTTAACTAAATTAGATTCATAGTTTCCACCACTCTCTAACAATTACGCCATTTAACTGGTGGGGAAATTAGGAACTGCAACTGATGGCAACAATTAATTTGTACTCTCTTACAATGAAGTGATCTAACTGGCGGCACCCACATGTTGTTTCCCTCCGACACTTCGTTTATTATCTTCTACAAATTTCTACTCACCTTAAGACCCGAGCCTTAACATTTATTAATAAGTTTTTATTTTGAAAGAACTTGAAGCACATTTTTTAGCGTAGAAGACTTAAAGAGAAAAAAAAGGGGCTGGGAATGTACCTATTGCTGTGACTGTTAAAGAGAAATATTGGTAGAAAGTCCTCACAAAAGCTGCACGCTTGAAGAGATGAATTGAGGAAACAAGACATTCCATCCAATTAAGACATTTGTTATTTAAGGGCCATTTTCACCAACATAATGAGAGTTATTGAATAGAAGTTGGTGACATGGTTACTTAGGCGTGAATATTTTTTTTTTATCATCACAAATATATTATCTGTATTAAAAGATATTCACAATTGACAGATTTTTTAAAAAAGGAATACAAAATGGAGACAGCACAACTTATTTCAACAGTTTTCTCTTCTGCTACGTACACGATCCGTCGTTTATAATTATATTTATGATTTTTAAATTTATAAATTAATAATATTAATATATATATATATATTTATTAAGGTTGATGAGAGTTAAAAAAAAAAAATTAAATAAAATTAAATTAAAAATGTCACGCTCAACATATTGTAATGCAGAGGCAGAGGGTGACGGTAGATTATGGCGGGAACAAGTCGAATAATTGCTTGTTTCGAAATGTGGAATATTTTGATATCGAAAGTCGGACATGAAAACTCAGGTTTGATTTATTTTATATTTAGCTATCGACCCGCGCTGCACACTGGGTTATCTAGTGGTTTTTAATGGGGAAACTTTAAGCGTTCAAATCTTAATATATCACCTCCTTATGAAAGAATTTCACACCATTCATTTTGAAGTTTGAACTGAATTATATAGATTCTGGGGGTTAGAAGATGACGCGATTAGGGAAAACTGTTTGAATAGATGTTAGAAGACTTAACTACTGAACAAAGATGGCGGAGTAGGTGGAATAGATGTTAGATTAAGAAGATTATATATATATATATACGATTGCGTAAAGTTAGTATATATTAAAACGAAGGAATCCAAATAGCGAAAGCAGCGGCCTATCGTATAAACAACAGCCTATGGTATATTATACACAACAGCGTATGGTATATTATACACAACAGCCTATGGTATATTATACACAACAGCCTATCGTATATTATACACAACAGCCTATCGTATATTATACACAACAGCCTATCGTATATTATACACAACAGCCTATCGTATTCACAACAACTTAAAATTTATATTTAAAATGCACTAGAGAATCAGTATGAACTGTATTTAAAAGTTACTTTAGTAGCGTTGATTTCTTTCTTTTTCTTTTTTTTTTCCTTTTCATGTTTTAATACATTTAATTTCCGTTTTGCTTTAAGCCATACGTGTATGACGTCATACGATGTACTGCATGTAGAGAAAAAACAACACTAAACAAGTTCAGCGAAATAATTAAATTTTCCATTAAAAAAAAATTAGAAGAAAGAAAAAAAGGATGTTGGTTTTCATAGGCAGTCCTGAAGATTGAATTCATGTTCGACTTCATGGCACAAGACAACACGACCAGGTCTGGGGGCTAAAGGGCAATTATCACCATTGAAGAAACTTACAGTTGAATGGTGTGAAGTGTTGTACCGCCCTTCCCCGGTCTGGGAATGAACTCTTTAAAGACCCACGGATAAAGTGGGCGGGGGGGGGGGGGGGGGGGTTCGGAAAAGAGGTGCAAAGGGATTAACATCGGTTGATTGTTTCTTGTTAATGCCCTTTGATTTGTTTGGAAAGTGGAGTTGTCTCGCGGTGCATGCGTTGAGTTATTTACGTGCTACAAGTTTACTCGTGCCACGTGTTTGGTAATGTTACAATCACGTGACTTGTACGTAACAAACGCGTGCGGCGCCCCGTTACTACGACAGCTTCAGATGATTGCCGGTACTTTGACGCCAATTTAATTCCCAATCGCTGCCCCCGAGTGTAAATTGAAAACGTTTATGACGCCGATGAAAACAATGTTGTATTTTTATGAGTCCTCCAGGTGGAATGTTTGTACCTGCCAAGCATAGAATGATCATTAAATTGTACCTGCCAAGCATAGAATGATCATTAAACATGCAGTGACTCAGTCTGATCAAAGCCAACATTTTTTTTAATTATGGAAGGGTACAGGAAAAAAATATGAGCGAATTTGGCGCACATTTTGTTGAGGAAGTCTGAGAAATGAATCTTACTAAGTCCACTTTGAGAAAACGAAATACCAGCTGTTAAATGAATTGTTGAAAACGACAAACACACACACAATATAACAGCATCGTGATCAGACACTAGCACCAACCTACTGGAATAATTCGTGTGAAAGATGTAATAATTATTCGCCCAATTGGTGCACATAAATTCACCAAATAGGGACCCCGGCTGCCGGGTATGTGGCATGCGGTGTGGCACATCTGCTTACTGATTGACTGATTGCACTGCATGCAGCGATTGGAGATGCGGATAGGTTAGGTAGCACTAGAACTACGAACGAATTCATGTATTGCACAATGCCCTTATGTTGAGACTCGCCGCATGCCGTCATAGTAAGCCGGGCCATGAAAGCCCAGGACCCGGGACTTCTAAAGAGAATGGCACATATCTAGTAGACCATTAAACCGTTCGTGATCATTGATGCTACAGCCTTGACGATACATCCTCTTCAATGTTACGCCATTAAAAATGCGCTTACCGGAAATCAGATTGAATACTATAGCTAATTATCAAACTTGATTACGATTCTAACTCGACTCACTGGGTTAAATGCTACTTAGTTCTTTTCTTGTTTTGCCTTAATTTTTTTTTTACATCTAAATGAACAGAACATAAACAATATTTTTAAAAATAGATTTAATATGGGTTATGAGCACTCATTGGGGACGAGTCCTTCTCATTTATTCATTGAAAATAAATACGTAAAAAAGAGGGGAAATGCAATGCTGTTTAAACATACTCTTGCCTAATTCCTTTACTAATGATTTTTTAAAATATTTTAATTCCAGAAAACAGTTCCATTAATCGTTTGAATTGTGCGCCTGCCAAACAATAAAAAAGAGAATTTTATCATAAAACATAATCTCCATATCAAAACAAAGACTTTTCAATCAGTGACTTGATTGAACTCCACCATGAGATGTCTTGATTGTGTGGCTCACCATTCGGAGGAAGTAGACACATAATTACAATCACCTTCTAGAGACTTTCTTTACAACCCCATCAACAAGGTCGGGATCATCCCATCAGATCGCCAAAACTCAACTTTTCACTGACGCTAAAAAAAAAGTTCACCACAAACCAACGGAACAATGAACGACCGTGACAGAAGCCGTTCACCTCGCCCTGGCAGCTCATCCTCGCCACGAGCGACCGCCACCGGCTCCCAGCTCTCGCCCCCTTACCCGAGGGAGCCGACCGAGGGCAAACTTATCATGGACCTACCCTGCACCATGCCGGCCATGGCGGCCTCCAGCAACAAGCCCAACCCATTCAGCGCCGCCGGGCTGGGGGCCGATGACCCCAGGTTCTCGCAGCAGATCCAGGAGGCAGTGTCCCACGTGCTGGACGGTTACGACTGGTCGCTGGTCACCACACCGGCCAGGAACCAGAACGGCGAGAAGAGGAAGCCCCACATCAAGCGGCCGATGAACGCCTTCATGGTGTGGGCCCAGGCGGCGAGACGGAAGCTGGCCGATCAATATCCTCACCTGCACAATGCTGAACTCAGCAAGACATTGGGCAAATTGTGGAGGTAAGTTCACTATTTAGTGGCCGTATTTTTCCTATTTATTTTTGACTTTTTTTTCTATCTCTTTTCTATCTCCATTTTCATAATATTTATCATTTATGTGTTGCCTGGAAAATCGAAAACCACAGTGTATTTTATAAACTAATTAGAATAATAACCAAATAATCCCCCCCTACCCGCTAAAAAAACAATTTTAAAAAACTACTAAGTTATGGAGCACTAAGTCCTAAAGACATATACTAAATAAATATACTTCCTCCTGTAGAAAAATTCATACTTAGGCTGCCGAATTAGTTTTCAAAATTGTGTGTATCACCTACGGAACATGCTGAATATAATGTTTAATTTTAAAACATCTCTCATTAATTTTATTTGGAAATATATTTAATCTTTATGTTTAAGTAATTTATGAGTTTTAAAAATAATCGACTTCAATCCCTCAAAATTACTAAAACGTTTGTGGAAGAACAGCTAGAAGAAGTGAAAAATGAGGACGTTTAAGCCATTCAAACTGTAGATTGATGAATGGACAGCCCTCCCCGCTCTCTCTGACCCTACTTAGCATACGGTCGGGCCTCTGGTGCCTAAGGCAATAAATGACAGTGTCCATCTCGGTGGATGTCGGTCCCCGCGGACTTCCGTTGGTTGTAAACACGCTGGCTACTTTATTAACACTGTCAACTGACCAGCATCGTGTCCATTCAATGGCCGAGAGACCATTCAACCGGTGTCAGTCCAGAGAGCCTCATTCTATCATTTGCTTTAGGGGTGGGGTGGGTGGGAATAACGAGTTGACTCGATGTCTTGAGATTTGAGCATTTTTTCTTTTGGAAAAGAAAAGTTAAAGTTTTTAAAATGTCATGATTGATTTATTTTTGCATTGCTATTTCACAATCGTTAGGATTTCATTCTTTTCAATGTACAAAATAATCATTACAATACATATTGTTTAGCGCTAAACACATTCAGTAGAATATGACATTATATTCATATTTAGTTACAGCTTAGTCAATTCTTGCCATTAAAACAGCGGCGTAACTAGGATATTTAGCGCCCGGGGAAAAACTGTAAAATTAGCACCAAACATCTTTAAATATCTTACCTACGTTAAAAAATTATTTTGTGAGTTTGTAAACCTCATGTCGGCGCCCTCCATAAATATGCACCAGGGGACATTGTCACCCTCCCCGTCCCCTTCTCTACACCTGTGCACTGGGTTCTGCTAACTTTAAGAAATTGTCTTAACATTGATCTATTTGTTGTGTGATTTTTGAAAACCACAAAAGTTTAACGTAGCTTTTTGTTGAGCGGCTTTCAATTATATCAAAGGGCGCGAAAACAATTATTCTGGAAAATATTTGTGCCTTTAGGTGCACTTAATTTTGGGTGGTAACCCCAACACACTAAAAAATCATTACACCGTAACACCATTTTACTATCATACAGGTGCACCTGTGCACAATAACGCAAGTGCACTAAGACACATAGACTCAAATAACACGCCCCCATATTCATGGATGCTGTAACACCAAATCACGTATGGCTACTTTTCTCTACAACGTGGAGGCCATTCAGACCCAAAAACCTGGACTAACGTAATGCGCCGGAGCACCAACAAACCACGGCTAAGTCCCAGGGGACACGCTACAGGGACGGAGTCATCCATCATGACTTCACCAGCGGGTGTCCGGAGAGAGGGAGAGAGTGGGGCTTACTGGACAATGTCCAGTTTGGGTTACAGAACAATTGATTTATCCCGGGTCTTGGCATTGGCAGGTAATTAGTTGTGTTGCCGCTGGTAAATGCCTCTGGCGTGACATGACAGACAGTAAGACCTTCCATACCTTTTAAAGGTGCATCGTTTCATTGCGAGAACGACAAATGGCTTAGGCCAGTGAAAGTTGTAATGGCTGGATACAGGAACGTTGGAAAGTGATTTAATATGTAAACCAAGTGGTCAGTTCTATAACGGTCACTGAACGAAACATTCGAATTGATACGTTATAGCTGTGGTATAAAATTATTTAATGATAAGTTATGCACTTAACCTTCAACCAGAGGCGTAGTAATGGATTGCGGCGCCGGGGCCCTACGAC
>MUZC01001684.1:42761-53041 GCA_002072015.1 Radix auricularia
TTTTTTTTTTTTTTTTTTTTTTTTTTTTTTTAAATGGGCTCTGATGCACACCACAAAAATTTTTTGAGCGGTAACATTTTGTTTATATTAATTTACAAATCCTTTTTGGTAGATCTCTAATGATGCACAAAGCCTAAGAACCTTGACCTAGTTTCAATAAAAAATAATATTTCATTAAATTTCATTGAAAGGTCCCTAGGTGCCTAGAATTTATACAAAGATTCTTTTGTTATCAGATAATAATTTTTCAAATATGGCGGCTCGTCCCACACACCTCTAAACCCCCAAAGACAAAATTTATCTTATCCTCGATAATGGCGCTTATTAAATTGGAATATATATTTTTCTATTAATCGCTGATTTGTTGGGAAAGCTTTCGTTATTTTGGAATTTTAGAATGCTGCAAATCGTCGCTGAACAGGGCGGAAAAATTGATCTATTTTATACAGACGTTGTCTTGTTGCCAAGTTCCGAGGAGTTCCAATTGAAAACAAAAGAATCGTTCATCGTCGGTGACTTTCGTTTTCACGTTTAATTTTTGCTTAGAGGCTAGACTCTTGCCCTTTCATTTCGTAACATCGGGCGGAGAGTATATTCTCTAACTACTTGGGACAATTTGTGTCATGTCGTCGGGAGTAGGGGAAAGGTGAGGCGCAATCCATTTAAACGCCTCGCTGCTCATGGATTTATCCATGGATGATTTATTTCACTATCAGGTGGCGAGGTGAGTAATGAGAGTAGAAACGAGTCTCTGCTAATTGTGACTAGCAGAAAATAACTCATCGGTGTAAAAAATCATGGCATGATTTTGCTATTAGTATAAATGTAATGATGAAAGAAAGCACACAAATAAGTAACATGCGTTCGCGTAATAAATAATAAGCTGAATATATTTTAAACACTGTCTCTCACTCTCTGGTGTTTGACATATTGTTAGACATAAGAATAAGATGTGTATTTGTATTAAGTATAGTGTCATGAGAGGACAGAGTACAGAATACAAGAATAAATCTAACTTCTGCATTAATATAACAATACAGAGTAAAATCTTTTATTAGACAGCGAGCCAGTTTCTCCGTCTCCCCCCCCCCCCCTTATGTTTCTCCCAACCATCAGGCCAAATGAAAATGCCACTGACAATTGTCATTAACGTGTTGACAATGACTTCTAGAAATACAACTGTTTGTGATAGGAATCTGTAGATGGCCCCACAATTATTTACCCCTCGCTAAGCCTCGCAGGGGGCCCCTGTCACGTGGTCTGCCTTGATCAGCGGTAATCACGAGAAGATTTCCGACGTTGATTCCCCGCCCCCCACCCCCCGTTTCTGTCAGCACTTCATTTATGAGCTGTGATCCGTACAATCAGAGATATAGAGCTATCAATGCTTTGACTATGATCCCTTTCATTGTGCTCTGTGATCCTTCTTAATACATAAACCTCATTATAGTCTCCCGCTCTCTCCCAGATATCGCGGCCATATTAGTTTTTTCTTTCATCAGCTGTAGGTTCTTTTCCATAGCGCTAACGACCCTCACGCCCACCCCCCTTCCCCGACCACCCCGACCTATCCATTTCTAACGCCCCCATCGCGTTGTCAACAATTACAGCTCCCTAACGGAAAAGAAGCGGGGGGACCACTCTACAATGGGACCCCGGAAGTTGATACTCTGCTCTATTTCTTACTCGGCGATCCACGCTATCTCACCAGGACGGTCTGGGGGTTAATACAACTTTAATGAACCTCGTCTTTTATGAGCGGCCCAACTGAGGGACTAGGACACACTGCATCCATTTGAATTTCCTCGTTGAGAATAAGCGGTCGGACGGACGTCGGCCTGGGTAGAGTTGGATGCTTGGGGTGAGGGGGGTGTTCATGTCAAAGTCGTGGTGCCAGTGTTGGATGTCGAAATAATGAGGCAAGCGGCCAACCGGAGGACATCAATGAAAATTGGGAAGCAAGTTGGATTTATCCCGGTGAAACTAGACGAGCGACCCCTCCGTGTTATTATTCTCTGCCATACCACAATGGACAATAGCAGTCTTCTGAAAAACGATGTTCCGATACATAATCCTGTTCTATCTACGTATGGCTCTGGGAGATTACCCGCCTTTTTTTTTTTTTGCCCTAAATGTTGTTCTCGACTACCTTGATGCCTAAATGCAACTTTTAAATTTTTTTTTTTTTTTTTAATTATTATTTTTTTTTACACTTTCCTTAAACTGCCAGGACTGACTTCCCTTGGCCTTGACCTCTTACCCCCAGCTCCTCTCATTACATGTTGTATTGGTGTGGCATCAGTCAAGAAGTTTTAAAAGTATGAAACCATTGTTTCAAGAATCATTTTTGATTGACAGTAATTTTAGCCGTATGGCCGGTACTCCTGCGTACCACTTACCCTTGATCTTGTACGTGTGCTTAAAGATCTTCTTCAGACACACGCATTCTCTGTGTTCCTTATAAATGAACTAAAGCATTTGGCGAAAGGTCATTCTCTTTTTGTGCAGCCAAACAATGGAATTCTTTACCATTACACGTTTTAAGTATTTCAACTACTAGATATATCCTTCAAGACTGCACTTGAGACGCATCTCTTCAAAATTTATTTTCAAAATTAATAAAATATTTTTTTTTTAAATGATTAACGTATCTGATGTAGACTCTATAACGTATTTTCATTTATGTGGTTAGTATGAGATGTATGTTTATGTAATTAATATATGTATGTTATTATATCAATGTAAAGCGCTGTGAGACCGTCTCCTTGCTCAGAACTTGCTGGGATACAGCGCTATATAAATTATCAATTGATTATTATTATGAGTCTCCAAGTTATCGTCGTTATATTGGCATTAAAAAATAAAAATAAAAACTACTTGTATTGGTGTGGATGAATCTGATTGACAGTAAAATGTCTTCGTCTTCTGGGCGTGTCCCCCGGCGGGAAGTCTGGTGACGACATTGATCTCGTCTCACGTGGATTTCTCTCTCACTTAATTAAATACGGTAAATTGACAATTTCCCGACAAGGCTTTTCACACGTCTCAATTATTGAAGGAGAAACCAGTCAGTAAAGCACGGGTATAACTATAGGTTGACGTATGAGTCGGTAATGACGACTGATTCTATATTATGTGATACGTTGGCGAAGGGAAAAGAACGCGCACTCTTAATTTTCTGATAGAGAAATGCAGGATGGGTTGGGTACTTTTGTTCCCTCTGCTTTCAATACATTCGTTGTCATGGTTTTACTAAGTACACATGGACTGGCTGGCAATAACGGGAATTTAGTCATTGGGCTTATTATTTTTTTTTTCATATTAAATTTACTGTTGGTGACTATCGGAACAACAAGAAGGATTTTGGCGCCACTATAATGAAGGAGCAATGAGCAAGCTGCTATGTTATATAAAAGAGTGAAAGTATTCGATTTTGTCTCCTTTATACTAAAATAAATAGCAATAACTATCCACTAAAAGAAATGTTATTTTATTTATAAAAGTAAGACTGACCACTGGGTACCTGACCACAGACATACACACCTTTAACCCCCCTTGAAGGGATAGATATTTTCCGGAATTCGCCACTTAATAAGAAACGAAATAATATTTTTGTGCTAGGCATTACATATGCTTCAGTTTAAATTAGTAATCGATTCTATATCGAAATTTAAACCAGTGTTTACATAAAATTCATGTGATTTTTAAAAGAGCTTTCTGGATAATAAAAAAAATACATTTTTTTGTTTCTGTATATTTAATTATATACCACACCAATTTCATGTAAGTAAGCACAATAAAAATATATCATGGAATAAATTTTGAAAAATTACCTCCATGCGTCATCTTTTCAGCTATAAGGATGAGGTTGGCCAGGTTTTTTTAAAATTTAACGCTGACCAAAGTTTCAACTGATTTCTCTGAGCCTTGTGTTGATGTTGTTGTTTGACAAACACATACCGGAAGTGTGGACACACGCCTGGCCAAGTACAACCTCACATCCTCAACTCAACATATGGAGGTCATCCTTTTGGAACATTTGGGCCAATATCCATTTGACTTGATCAAATACAACTAAAAACAGAAAACAATTTTTTAAAAAATAATATAGATCATTTAATATAATAGTTTGGTATGGTCTATTTCTAATAGGTCCTTCATAATATAGTTTCCCATACATAGTCTACTTTTTAGATGGTTTATTTTGAGTCTGCCTAATGTGTGGAGATTTTTAGGAATAACTTCATCACTAATTAATGAATATTTTCGATGATGTAATTTCTACTTCATCTTATCACAATCGTAGGACATTTTTCCTGCATTTACATTTTGAGTTCTATGATTTAAAAAATTCATGATTTCACAATGGGCCCTCCAAATTTGTATCCAAACTAATAGTTTATTTTTACAATAAAAATTGAAATACCTTAAAGGAAAAAAAAGGTGAGTTGATCTAACATCTGCGCGAACCATTTCAGACGCGCGCCATTTCGATAAAACAGAAATTAGTGTGAGGGGATCGCCTCCAATCTGATGCGTGCCGAGTCACGTCGTCAGGGAAAACTATAATTCTAACCCTCAGGGGTGAAATAATTTATGTCATTCCAAGTGAGGAAATGCTAGGATGAGAAACAAACAAAAGTAAATTACAGACTACTGCCATTGACTTTTGGGCAAGGCTCTTTCAGTCCACGCGTTAGCGGTGTCATGTTTCTCCCTTGAAATTGTCACCCATTGAGATCCGTACAAGGTAATTGCCGCCCTTGTGTGTTTCCGTGAGAATGTCCACATCCGCTGATTGGACAAACATATCCTCCCCCTCACCCAACCTCCACTTTTCAAGAAACATCATCTTGTTATACCGATCGCATATTGAAAGTAATAGGATTCTGAAATCATCAATACTGAGAAATGAAGATAGGGACAGTTTGGAGATATATATATATATTTTTTTTAAAAAGGCTATGGTACACGAATTATTCACTACTTAGAAAAGCTTGTTTAGAGAAATTAATTCAAAATGTACATTGGGGCCATATATGGAGCACAGGAGCATCAGAAAGAGGGACAAACATGATGAAAGATAACTAAGTTACAAAACTTTACTATTCACTATATCAATTACAATTACCCCGAGGAAAGGATAAACGGACGGAGACCTACAGACTTTTGATAATATATATCATATATGTACTACCTAGAAAAATGAGTCCACGAGTCGACTGAACAATATAATCGTCGTGCTTGCTGCGCCCTTATCATATATCTAGCACCCCCTCCCTTCCAATACTCTCTATTATTAAACTTAAACTTTGATTAATTTCTGGACCCACTAAAAAAGAATCAGAGCGCAACGTCAACTGCCAAAATAATTTCTTAAGCCTTCTTTGATCAACGTTCGTCCACCCCCTCCCCAGCCCCCAACACACCCGCCACTTACCCCACTCAGAAACAAATTCCTTGAACTATTGCTCTTCCTAATACGTTAGCTCATACCGATTTCTCGCAATACAGCTAACTATATATAGGTGTCATCGAAAACATTTGTACACATAGACAAATGTCTTTAAGTCGACACTACTTTGGAATCACTCAACTAGTCATGACCTTTTGTCCGTAAACCACGGAAATAGCTGTTACCGGAAGTCGGTTGAAAGTCATCGGAAGCCTGTCGATTTTCTGGTGCTTTTCACTATACCCTCTCATTGTCTCGTGACGAATGCGTACAACATTTGTTTAATAGGAACACGATTGGGTCGCATCAAGCACTGCTAAACACTTTGGAATTCCCAGCAGAAATTGTTTCAACAAGTGCTCGTCTGCACTTTATGTTCGTACGAACTTTAATGGGGATGGGGTGGGTAGAGGGTCAACACATCGAAAAGAGTGGAGGGAAACCCAGGATCACCACTCTCAACGAACTAGGTCATGTGACCAAATCTAAAGCGGCGACCTCGTTTTTGTTTGTTTGTAGAAAGTGTCTTATTGGGAGGCTAATATTTAAGTATGCGAGACAATTATTTGGTTAGTGCAGGTCTGGGTAACAATCATTTGGTTAGTGCAGGTCTGGGTAACAATCATTTGGTTAGTGCAGGTCTGGGTGACAATCATTTGGTTAGTGCAGGTCTGGGTGACAATCATTTGGTTAGTGCAGGTCTGGGTAACAATCATTTGGTTAGTGCAGGTCTGGGTAACAATCATTTGATTAGTGCAGGTCTGGGTGACAATCATTTGGTCAGGGCAGGTTTGCGTGACAATCATTTGGTTAGTGCAGGTCTGGGTGACAATCATTTGGTCAGGGCAGGTTTGCGTGACAATCATTTGGTTAGTGCAGGTCTATGTGACAATCATATGGTCAGTGTAGGTCTGGTTGACAATCATTTGGTCAGGGCAGGTTTGCGTGACAATCATTTGGTCAGTGCAGGTCTATGTGTCAATCATTTGGTCAGTGCAGGTCTACGTGTAAATCATTTATTCAGTGCAGGTCTATATGACAATCATATGGTCAGTGCAGGTCTATGTGACAATCATTTGGTCAGTGCAGGTCTATGTGACAATCATATGGTTAGTGCAGGTCTGGGTGACAATCATTTGGTTAGTGCAGGTCTGGGTGACAATCATTTGGTTAGTGCAGGTCTGGGTGACAATCATTTGGTTAGTGCAGGTCAGGGTGACAATCATATGGTCAGTGCAGGTCTGGGTGACAATCATATGGTCAGTGCAGGTCAGGGTGACAATCATATGGTCAGTGCAGGTCTATGTGACAATCATTTGGTCAGTGCAGGTCTATGTGACAATCATATGGTTAGTGCAGGTCTGGGTGACAATCATTTGGTTAGTGCAGGTCAGGGTGACAATCATATGGTCAGTGCAGGTCTATGTGACAATCATTTGGTTAGTGCAGGTCTACATGTCAATCATTTGGTCAGTGCAGGTCAGGGTGACAATCATTAGGTCAGTGCAGGTCTGGGTGACAATCATATGGTTAGTGCAGGTCTACATGTCAGTCATTTGGTCAGTGCAGGTTTGCGTACATATAACTTTGTATAGATTTACGTGCAAGCAAATCTTAGGTGTAATTGCTAGGAAAGTCACGTGTTTATTGTAACTCTGCTTGACACGCAATAAGGGTTAATTCACGTTTGCTATTAAATACATTACCAGGCACTCTGGTTGTCTCACCACTTATAAATTATACGTTTCTATATATATATAATATGTTTTGATATGGTTGTCAAGTACATTGTATCGGTATCTTGAACTATAAAACATCCTATACATAGTGCAGTGTCGCCTTACAGCATCAATTATTAATTAGAGAGAAATCTGGCCACTTGAAAAACTTGACAGTTTCATGTTGTCATTTATTTCTTGTTACTTCAGTTAAGTCTTTGAGCTTTGACCCCTAAGAGACCGTCCATAAAGTACGTCATGCTATTTTTTAAATTATTTTACCCCCCCTTTCCCTGTCACAAACTGTCACACTTTCTTAAACCCCCTCCATCCTCAGGAGCGTGACGTACTTATAGACGGCTCCTAAATGAGTTGAAAATATTATCAAAGGATCTAATACCTCGTGAAGGTTGCCGAAAGATATGAAAGCAAAGAAGAAAGATTGCTCTCTTGTTTTTGGTTATTACAGATACTCACTCAGCAACGACATTTTTTTAAACACTTTACTTTAAGCGGGAAGTAACCGCTAAAGATTTAAAGTTGACTCTTTTGAGTTGTCAAGTGCCAGCAAGAAACCAATATGTTCCAAGAAAGAAAGTGGAAATAGGGGAAGTGTTAGATTTCCTATTGATTAAAGTTTAATTGAGAATTTCGTCTCTTTAGAACAAAAGTTTTTTTTTTTTTTTTTAAAAAAAAGATAAAAATCTTGAAAAGATGATGGAAAGTGCTCTTTGAACTAAGATCATGAACATGTCATGAGAGCTATAACTAGCTTCATGTAGACCATTAGACCTAGAAAATGAGACCTAGACAGTTAGACTTAGAACATTAGACCTAGACCATTAAGATAGATTAACAATAACCAAAGTCTTTTAAAATAAATATATACAATATACATGCATGTTATAACAATAAGTATGTGTAGGTCCGATGTAGAAGTGTTACCTCTTGTCAGGGCTAAACATATCTTGTTTTAATAACATGTCTATATTTACCTAAAAGCCTGATTGCAGCCTCACCCGTATTTTGTCTATCTCTTTATCAAATCTAAAGCGACACTTTGCATAAAAAATTATATATTACAGTTTAATTATGCTAATAAAAATACAACTTGAAGTGCGTCAGGCAATAACTTTATTATAACTTTATAAACAATCTGAAATCCAGTGGCGTAGCAAAGGGAGGTTCTCCAAATTTGAAATCCCCCTGCCCCCCCCCCACTTGAGGGGGCTCCCAAAGGAGTGCCTGAAAAGATTTTTTTTACATTAATCATTATATATTACGCCATCAGTCAAAATGATGGGGTCCCAAAAGAGGCCAAGCCCCCCCCCCCAGGCCCAAAAATCCCTAGCTACGCCACTGACGACATCTTCCAAGTAACTCTGATTTAAAACGGGCTATATATAGATATTTATACACGTATGTGTGTGTGTGTATATATATATATATATATAATATATATATACCTCCTCTATGAACCAACACATCGCAGCCTGAGTTTTTATAAAAATTTACTTTAGTTATTTCAAGCAGAATTAAATCGATCTGTGAACCAATGCACAGACAATTGTGATACAAATATAAGCGGATGTTGGTAAACAATGTTGACTCGCCACAACAACATCCCCCCCCTTCTGTCTCCCACCCAGACTATCCATGAAGTCCCAACTTCACCTGTTAGTAGTGTCAAAGGCGTTCCTTACTAGGAGACGCGTGCCAGACACAAGACTCCGAGGAGAACACACGTTAGCAACATTCTGAAAATCACCGCTACAACGGATTTGACACGGTCGGCAAATTGTTGAGTCGACCGTCAGTCATGGTGTCAGGTGGAAGTAGTCTCCCCTTTCCCCACCCTTCACCAACATGAAATCTTTGGAATATTTCCTGTGTCAAGATTGGCAAGAGATAGGACATCAATATAAAAAAGAAAATTAAACAACCCGTAGAACAAAGTTTTTAAAATTTTATTTTAATATTTTTTTTTTACTTTCAATCTCTTATACCGTCGGACCTCTCAAGTTGAACTCAAAAGGATCCGAAAAAAAAAAAGAGAAGATATTTTTCGAGTTAGGGAAATGGCGCAGATTAGTCAAGGACAATGTTGATATTGTGAGGGGTGGGGAACAACAATCCCGTCGAGAAGACTTGGCAGGAAAGAGAGGCGGTGTCCGATGTTTCATGTGGAAGGAGGACGACTTGGCTTTGACATACCGATACCACTGAGAAAGCCCCTTCCTCCAGAAACTTTATTCCATCCACAGTGGGATTGAAAAAAAAAGGGGGGGGGGTAGGATTTTTCTTTTTAAAAATAGCCAGAGCATGCAGCAACGGAACTCAATTTTTCTTGTCTAGATCATTTCCCCCCTCAAAATACAGTTTACGCGGATCGCGTGTCGCCCCAGAATAATAATCCAAACGCCTTCGAATATTCGATAAAGGGAGGTTTGAAGCCACACATCGAGTTAAGGAGATCTAAAATACATTAGCCTTAATTCGATATAGGGAGTTTTTTGACTTATGAAAGTTCGTACTTATATATGAGACTAAAAGTTTTGATTATATTCAATATAATACACAACGCGCGACAGACTAGTATAAACATTTACAGAGCGGGAAAATATTATACAAGTTTTTTTTCAAAATAACACCCACCGCACTGCGTAACAAGACAATATTTAAAAGAGTATCTTCAATATAATACGCAACGCGCGAGTGTTGTACATATGTTACATAGCGAGACATAGGGATAATCGAAAAATTCATTAATTTAATTACAGTACATTTGATTGATCTGAAATATTGATATAATGCATTGTTAGGTGAAACAAGTTTATGTTCAAAATTTCAGCTGTATGGGATCGGGGAGTGGGTAATTTTTTTTACTTTTGTTTTTCCTCGAGCGGGTGGGACAACGACGACAAGGCGGTGAAGTTAATATAAGGGATTGAAAAACAAAACTATAGCTGATTGGACTTTGGTTTAAGTGACTACGTTGTTACAACTGCAGTCTACAGGCATAGTAGACAAGTATATTTGGAACTAAGTATCACATTTTCTTCCAGTAGATCGTAGTTTTTAGATAGTGTTGTTGAAATATATATATA
>MUZC01001685.1:14943-29690 GCA_002072015.1 Radix auricularia
CCCCCCCCCCCTCCAAAAGTACGTCACAAAACTTTACCCCCCCCCTTTAAAAAAATACACTTAATTTTCTTTTTTGACTGTATAAGTAAATTTCAAGTCACCTTTTTGTCATTTAAGTATTTATTAAGTGTAGGTCTACATTGTAATTTTGTAACACGCGTGAAGCTATGTAAAATACATTAAATAAATTGTAAGCCAGTGATTCTCAAACTTTTTCGTATCAGACGACCGGCAAGAATTTTTCCATTTCACCAGGTAGTATTGCATTCTTTTCCCGTTTTGACATGTTTTTCTCTGTACTCATTTTTACGCTTGAAAAATATGCTCACTATTGAAGGTTCCTAATAAAATGAATTACGTAAATTTGTCATCTATGTAGATTTCTTATTTACGTACTATACGAAGACACCTAAATCCAACCTACTTTCATTTATATTGACACGAGTTACAATAATCCTAATCTGACTGTATCAAGTATCCTCTCTGTCATAATTAAAATTAATGCCTTAAAAACTGAGTTAAGAAAAAAGTTGTTTTGTGCTCCTCTCGAATTGCGATGTCAAGAATTTGATGCATTCAATAAAGTTAATGAACACTTTTGACTAATTTTCATTGGACACATTTATCATTATATTTAGAATGACCAGAGGTGTTTGACCAAAACCAATCGAAAAATATATCAAACTTAAAACTTTTATTATTGTATCAAATAGATTCCCCTCCCCCACCCACCCCCAATAGATATTCCGTGTCGTTTTGACTTAAAATATCTACATATAATCCTATTCAGATATTTTTTAGACACTTGTCCTGTTTGTAAAACTCACCATATGCAGTTTCGAGGGGGGGGGGATAACCGATAAAAAAAAGTTCGCAGGCTCCTGCCACGATTGAACAAAACAAAAATGCAGCTACATCACAAACGCTTTGATGTCAACATCAAACGACGCAGGGTAACAATTTGGTATGTGCTCTTGTGAGTTCTCAAACTTAAGAATTATAATTATATTTAATTTTTATGTCTTGATAACTTACGCCAACTGATGGCCTATCGACCGGCACTTTGAGAAGCACTGAAAAAGAAAAAGACATGTAATAAATTTAAGTGACCAAATATTTCAGTGGAAGTGTTATTTAAAGTTACCCTTTCCATGTGACGCCACATTTCTTCAACCCCCTCCCTCCCCCACGTCACGCATCCTCACAAAAGTGAGACCCCTCTCCCCCTAGGTGCGTGACGTCATTTATGGACGGCCCCTTTTCCCTTGTGGGACGTCGTGGTCGAGAGGTAGTGCTCTCGACTGTCATACTGATGGTCACGAGTTCGAATCCACACGAAAGTGAGGATTTTTTCTCGGGGCCTGAGGAATCCCCGAGTCATCCAGCTCCGAATGGGTACCTAACAAGACAATAATTATCTTCTGCATAGAAGGAGCGTCTGTATATCTAAGATAAGATAATAAAAAAATTGGTTTATATTTATCGTAAAAAATATTTTACTTTTTTTTTCTTCTAGTGTATTTATAAGTTGTGGGTCGATTAATCGTTAAAAAAATTAATCATTAATTTCTACAGCCAAAAAATAAAAGCATTCTTAAAATGCACATGTAACTTTAACATTTTGTTAAAACATGCAGATTTAACTAATATGTTAAAAGAATTATCGAGGTCTAAGGTAAGAGTTCAGATTGAAGAAATTGTATATAAACTGTGGTAATAACAAGAGAGTATAGCGTGTAGAAAATTTAAAATAAATGATAACAAGGAGAGTGTAGATATTTTATATCACGTGAGTTTTTAAAAAGAGAGCGGTGACCGTAGATTATTTAATTACAACCGTTGTAGAGGGCGCTGGGCAGATGTAGACGCTGTGACAGCTGCACCCTCGTGTCGTCAAGCACTTTGGTCCTCGCCCATCTCTCAAAACTCTCACTTATGGCTCCCAGCAACACACCCCGGGCAACGGTCTGAGATGACCGGCTGAACCACGTGAGGGGGTGGTGCTGACACTGCACCACTGGGCGTATGACTTCCTAGTTGTAGCACCGGCCAGTACGGACGAGATCAAATGCGAACTCAACGGCTACGGGTCCATGACAAAGGCGGACCACCGATAAGAAGGAAACCGGCTGTGGTTAAGCTTGGAGAGGGATGGGCGCCGCCAAGCATTTACTGCCCTAAACACACCACATGACAATAATACTAACTCAACGCATACCGGCTCGATCGTCGCCCGGGTTAACAAGTGCCGCGTCTACCACTGCATACCAGGGTGCACTGGTGCACCACAACCAACAACCCTATTCAAGCTTAAAAGAAGAGGTGACATAATTATTGGCACATGGAATGTAAAAACCTTACATGCAACTGGGAAAGTGAAAGAATTGACCCATGAAATGGAGCGATACCAATGCAATGTCATCGGATTTTTTCGAACTCTCCATAGAGTAAGGACATAAAATCTACTTCAGCGGCAGGAAGGACAGACATGAATATGGAGTTGAATTCCTCATCCATAAAAATACAACAAACTCGGTCATAGGATGTCGTCCTGTCTCCAGCCGCATCATCACCATTCGCCTGAAAGCTACACCCTTCAATATCACAATTATACAGATATATGCTCCTACATCCAGCCATGATGATAGTGAAATTGAGGCCTTCTATAATTAAGTATTAAAGCAGCTAATACTTGATGACTTTCCATCTTCACCTGAAAAAGATAGCAAAACAAGGCAATTCACGATTACGCTTTGACCTTGACATGCGGAAAGATCCAGTAATCGCAGAGGTGTTCAGGGCAAAAATTGGAGGGAAATTTGCTCCACTGACCGCACTATGTGAGTCAGAAACGGATATGGACATAGATCTAATCACTGATACCTTCAATACTACAATAATTGAGGCAGCAGAAGATGTGATTTGCAAGAAACATGCAATTAAAAAACCATTGATCTCCACGTATATTCTAGAACTATGCGATGAAAGAATAAAACTTAATGCCGTAAAGAATACTGCAGAAGGAGCACCCTAATATAGAGCAATCAATAAAAAGATTAGAAAAGATAAAAATAAAATAAAATAATTTAAAAAGGATGGATAGAACAACACTGCTCAGACATCGATGAAAATTTACTAAAGAACAACTAAAAAAAAGCTTACAACATTGTCAAAGATTTTACATCCACCAAAAAAAGTCGTACCTCAACAATACAAGACAAATCTGCAAAATGTATCACAGAAGAACAAGAAATTCTCAAAAGATGAACCGAGCTTAATAATGAAGACTACAAAGGCGATGTATCAGTGCCCGATTGCCCGACGTCAACCAACACAGACATGCATTCTATTCTCCGTGATGAGGTGGAGCTGGCTGTGATAAAACTGAAAAAGGGGAAATCGGTTGGAGCAGGCAACATTCCAGGCAAACTGATTCAGGCAGGTGGTTACCCTGTAATAAACATCCTAACCAACATGTGAAACAAGATCTGGCAGACAGGAGAATGGCCAACACCCTGGACGCAATCGCTGGTTATTACGCTCCAAAAGAAGGGTAATTTACAGATGTGCCAGAACTACCGTATACATCAGCCTGATTAGTCAACCCAGCAAAGTTATGCTTATGATTATATTAAACAGACTGCAGCCACAAGCAGAGCTTATCATTGCAGAAGAACAGGCAGGCTTCAGAGCAGGAAGGAGCACAACGGAGCAGATCTTCAACCTGCGAGTGCTCTGTGAAAAAGATCTCCAACACAAGATCAACCTCTTTCATGTCTTCATAGACTTTAAAAAGGCCTTCGACAGAGTGGGGAACTGTGAATAACTATGCACAAATTCAACTTAATGCAAACCTCATTGTAGTGATCAAGAACCTGTGCAACAGAGCAACTAGTGCAGTACACTACACAGCAAGCTGGAAGATTGGTTCAAGATCACTTAAACCTCTTCCTTGAAAGAATTATGGCAGATGTGCTAGAAAAACATGTCGGAACAGTCAGCATCGGAGGGAGAACTATAACCTACGCTTCGCTGATGACATAGACAGCCTAGCTGGCAGCGAGGACGAACAAAACGAATTCCTTGCAAAGCTAGAGAAGGCCTATTGCATGGAAATCAATGCAGAAAAGACCAAGGTCATGGCAAACAGTAAATTCACAAATAAAATTCAGATAAATGGGGGCAAAAAAACTCAAAGAGGTCCATACCTTTAAATACCTAGGGGCTATATTATCCGATGAAGGCTCCAAGCCAGAAATTCTTGCCAGAATGGTCCAAACAACTGCAGCACTAAGCAAACTTAAACTTAAACTCATCTGGCAAAGCAAGGAACTCTCCCTGAGATCAAAGATTCGACTAATGCGCTCTCTGGCGATGTCGGTCTGCATGTATGGTTGTGAAGCTTGGACGCTCTCTGCAGACCTCCAAAGAAGAATTAATGCGCAAGAGATGAGATATTTTCGAATGGTACTAAAAATCTCCTACATAACGCACATCCCGAACGAAGCGGTCCACGATAAAATACATGCTGTCATTGGCCCTTACGGGGACCTTTTCACCTCAATTAAAAAGAGGAAATTACGATAGTACGTACACGTTACAAGATCTGGAGGTCTCTCAAAGACGCTATTATTACTTGTAAAATTCACAAGCAAAATAAAATACAAAGGTATAAAAGACAACCCCCTTATAATTTTGTATTTGTATTTTTTAAAACTGGGCATTAAACTTGATGGCATTCCTTTCATGCAGAGATTAGTGTCAAGTAAAAACTATTTTAATTATTTTTTAAAAACAAAATTTGCGCTCCTTCCTACTCTGACGCCCGCCGCTATATATAAATAATCCGTAATAAGCAAAGTTTTTGACTATATATCCCAACGCATACCGTTCAAAATAAAGTCTTGGAATAATGTAAATTTAAAGGACTAAAGCTTACTGTCATGTAAATTTAAATGACTAAAGCCTACTGTCATGTAAATTTAAATGACTAAAACCTACTGTCATGTAAGTTTAAAGCCTACTATGAGAGTTGAAACAACTAAAGCCTACTGCCAATGTTAGTTGAAACAACTAAAGCCTACTGCCAATGTTAGTTGAAACAACTAAAGCCTACTGCCAATGTTAGTTGAAACACCTAAAGCCTACTGCCAATGTTAGTTAAAACACATAAAACCTACTGCCTATGTTAGTATAAACAACTAAAGCCTACTATGAGAGTTGAAACTACTAAAGCCTACTGCCTATGTGAGTTTAAACAACTAAAGCCTACTGCCTATGTTAGTTGAAACAACTAAAGCCTACTATGTGAGTTGAAACAACTAAAGCCTACTGCATTTGTTAGTTGAAACACCTAAAGCCTACTATGTGAGTTGAAACAACTCAAGCCTACTGCCTTTGTTAGTTGAAACACCTAAAGTATACTATGTGAGTTGAAACAACTAAAGCCTACTGCCTATGTTAGTTGAAACACCTAAAGCCTACTATGTGAGTTGAAACAACTCAAGCCTACTGCCTTTGTTAGTTGAAACAACTAAAGCCTACTATGTGGGTTGAACCAACTAAAGCCTTCTGCCTTTGTTAGTTGAAACAATTATAGCCTACTATGTGGGTTGAACCAACTAAAGCCTACTGCCTATGTTAGTTTAAACACCTTAAGCCTACCGTCTATGTGGGTTGAAACAACTAAAGCCTAATGTCTATGTTAGTTTAAAAAATTAAAGCTTACGGTCTATGTGAGTTTAGCCGCTGCGGCAATTATATGTTGTAAATCTTTGTTTTAAAGTGAGTTAAACACATAAGAACAAACACATACAAGTTTTCTTTCTTTCCGTCCGGTACTCGGGCGTGGAATGGGTTGCCTGAAGAAATCAGGAAAGCCAGCACTTTATCATCATTTAAAACTCTAGTAAGAATACAAGACTAAACACAAACCATAGAAATAGGTAGGACGCAATAATCTTCTGTACAGAAGGAGCGTTTGTAACATGATAAGATAAATATATTTAATAATACGTTAATGTCAGTCAACGCATCAAATTTCCGTTCACATTTAAATAACCATGGACTATTTCCAAACAATTGCGTAAAGCACTGTATTAGTTGGCGAACTCATTATATTTTTTAGCTATGAATAACAGCCCTACTTTAGGTGCTTAAACATACAGCTAATTATTTTTGATAGATTGCTCAATAAACTGCCCTCAAGTAAATGATGTAATGAAAAACTGATAAAGGATTGTAAAGAGGAAAATGGAATAAGTATTTGTACAGATATACGAGTGGGGCTAATGGGCGGAATAGTTATTTTTAAGAGGTGCAACTGTGAGAACTATTTGAATGGTACTTTTCATTGGTAGGGAGGGGCATGAGTTTATAATATCGCCCAATCCTTCGTGGTCAAAACAATGTTATTTTTTTTAAAGCATAGCTAGAGTTAAACGAGAAGGGTAAATTTTAAGCCTAAATCCGAAGACTCAACGTGTGTCTTTTAAACAAACTCTATTCCAACCTCCCCTCGGCATCATTATTCACATAAATATCATCTCGCTAAATAAAAGCATATCTGATTTGTCCTTGACTAAAGTAATCTTATATTAACTTATTTGTGACGAAAGGGTTGTTGTCTCGAAACCCAAATCGTGTGATGCGTTTATACTTAAATATTTTTCATTTATAGATCTGTAAATAAGTATAAAAGGAGAACATTGCCGCTACTGTATGTGCCTATATCATATAGTAAGTAAATGATAGAAAATTTAAGCTTTTATGGAAAAACGGATCATTAAAAAAAACTCTTTGCCAGAGTCGTAACCGGGTGTTTGATGCCCTTGAGCGAATTTTTGGCGCCCTTGATAAATAGACAAGTTTTAGTTTTTGCGATTTTTTTCACTTGTTATAAAATAAAATAATTGAATTTATCTTATTTTATATAGGACAATAAATACGTAGTCTGACGTATATGGGTTTAAATGAAATATATTTTAACAAGATACCACCCGTGGTGTAGCATACGCCACAGGCTTGCTCATCATAGATAGTGCAAAGAAAGGGGGTATAAAAGATCGGACACAAAAAGCTGCACGAAGTAATGTAGAAAACGCAAGTAAACATTGCGACATGTTCACTGCGGTTGTTGTCACGTCGACACTAGTTCATGTTAGTCACGTTAGTCATGTTCACAAAAAAGGGGGAAAAGAAAGAGCAGAAAATAAAAAATTAATTTAAAAAAATAAACAAAATTATTTCCTCTGGGGCTTGAACCCATGACTTTCCACGTGCAAGGCGGACGTGATAACGCCTACACCACGAAATCATATGTTTTCTGTCAAGGAAAAACGCAAGTGAACGCAAGAAGCATTGTTGCTACCAACCTCCCCCCAACCTGATTTTTTCTTTTCATCCCACTACGCTTGCCCCTTGTGATCTTACGACCCCAGCGGGGTCATTCTTATATGCTCATTGGCGCATGCTTGTTTCAGAGAGATATAGAGACCTATAAAGCTGTATGTAATTAATCATTTAATTTGTTTGTTATGGAGGATAAAAGTGAAGGGGTGGCCTCTACGCGGCTCGACAGACGAGTAAGGTCGTGGAGCAGACCTCGAGCTTAAACTGACAACTCCTGGCATGGAATGCCGAAGTCCGATGTTAGGTTTAGGTGCTTGTCACACATGATAACAGTCGAAGGATCTTAGGCAAAGCATTTAGATGCAATGCCGATGATGAAAACCATAGTACCCGTTGAGGGTCGGGTTACTCCGAAGCGACCCTTTCGTCCCCCTCAATTAACTAGCAACGTCACTGAGCGGTGCCGGTTTAGGGCCAGGAGCGCCAGCACGGATTAGCAAAAGGTACCGCTAGAAACGCATTGGACCCCAGCTCTGAGGAAACCTTTCGGTGTGGGTTAAACCCTAGGTAGCACAGTAATAATCCCCCGCTTTGCGGCGGTCCAAATCATTGAGACTCGTAAGCTTTGCTGGGGGGGGGGCGCCGAAGTGATAGCGAGTCAAAGTAGGGAACATTCCACCCCTCCCTTGGGAGGCCAACTTAGTGGGAGGCGTTTTCGACCGCTCCGGGGGGGGGGGGGTTCACCTTTTACGTCCCATAGGGGGCCAGAGAGCTGAGGGGGTTTTCCGGGAAACCCCATGAAGAGCTCAGGCTCGAGACTGCTGATTTTTCTTCCACATGTAGGATTTAAATAAAAATGTTAAAACTAGAGATTTAGCGGCGCCCTTTTGAACAGACGCAGGCCGGCGCCCTTGGCAACTGCCCCAATGCCTATTCGTTGTTACGTAAATGATCTTTGCTACTGAAAACTGCTTACAATATGATAAAAGGTATATTTTTTAAGTGTAAGGCTACATGGTTTCTTAAAAAAATAATGCAATTGTATTAGGAGGTTTGCTTTCATAGACTCTAACAGATAAATAAATATTAAAGAGAACGTATTGAGGCGATTTTTTTTTTAGAGTAAACTGGTTTATGGATAGTTATTCTCAGCTCTTGAGTAGGATTGAGGCTAATTTGCGCCACATGTAGCCTATTCTTATTTAGAGGGGGCTCCTTTGTTAAGTTTTAAGGGTTATTTTTCTTTGGAAGTGACAGAAGGCAATAATATCAGCAAAACCTGAGGTAAGAAATAACTTTATCTTAGCCACTGTTTATTTTGATTTTACGCTTAACACAGGCTGCACTTTTAGTTTAATTTCATTCTGTGCGATTTAACTATTGAAATACATTAAACACAATGTTAGTGTAGACGAAAATAAAAAATTACATTTTATTATAAATTTTATAAATACCCATATATATTATTGGATCTAGCATAGAAGAGTGTCTCCTATGGGCGTCGCTAGGAATTTTTCCATTGGGGGCAAAAACAAAATTCAAGTTTTTTTAATATCTAAAAATGACGTCACGCGCCTATGGGCAGGGGGTCCCCAACTTTGTGACGAGGGGGAGGGGGGAGTATAAGAGTTGTGACGTCACGTCAAAACACGCTCTTTAAGCCAAAGTTTCACTTTAATATTAGATTTCTTACTATCTATTTCATAACGTTTTGCACGGATTACTGCGTGTTACAATATTAGAGTCTAGCCTTACACTAAACGCATACTAAAATAGCAATAAAGTATTTAAACCATGCTTATTTTCAGACAATACTACCTTAAGGTGGGGTTTCACACCCTTTAGAGTCATATTGTAGGGGTTAGGTCTAAGTTTTTGTAACGAAGTGTGACAAGGGGGAGAGGTGGGTTAAAATTCGGCCAAAATCACCTGATATCAATCATGGACGGCCCCAAAACTGACAATACTACTAATTCAATTATATTTGAGTTAAGTATAACATAAGTGCCGCAAAAAGTCTTAGAAATTAATAAGACTCACAAACTAGTGCTTTAAACTAAAATATAACATATATTAATGCTTTTAATAAATCAAAAACGTAAGTTCTCATAGAAAATTACATTTTGCTGTGAAAGAATATACGTGTAGAAACTGCAGGATTGCCAAAGATGGATAGACAATTATTTACAGGCTTTAAAAAAACAAAACAAGAACAAACAAACAAAAACGAAAAGTAGTGCAATCGCGGGATTCCGAAATGCCGTTATCAGAAGATTTTGGGTCGTCTGCGGCAACTGATTTATCATTGGCATTGAGGACATAAGTACAAAACAAAAGCACGCGCGCACGCACGCACACACACACACACACACAAAAACCAAGACTAATAACATCACAAGAAACAATATAACAACAGTTACTGGTAGCAAGTCACAATTGTTTGTCGAGAAGAAATAATATCATAACGTCACAAGAAATAATTTTACAATTGGACAAATCTCTTAATAGGTGAATAAATTGAACAAAGGTTAAATTTAACTTCAAATGAAAACAACAATAAAATTCATTAGAATTTGGATTAGATATGACAGAGTTTGTTAGTTAAGGATATTGTTGCATTTCTAAAATGGAAGGTAAAGAAGGAGGAATCCAAGTAATAATTAGAAAAAAAATACCCAAAAGCAGCATTAGTGCATTGCAGTTCACATAAACTTATTCTTGTCGTGAACGATTTAAATAATGTGAATGCTATACGAAACACACTAGGAACAATTAAATTAATTAAAGTATTTTCTGAGAAAAGAATCAGCGAAAAAAACACTACATCAAAATTTTTCATTTGCATGTGAAACTTCATGTGCGCATAAATATAATAAATGCTGGTGTATAAATGTGACAGAAATTTTATTTACAACAATAAATAATGTAATCAGTTATGATTGCAGATATAATTCTTTTTTTATGTTTGATATGTGTACACTGTATTCAATGTGATTAACTTGCGAGGAATTTAGTTCAGTTTTTTTGTAACAAAAGTATGACATTTTTCTCAAATGATGGGGGGGGGGGGCGAATTCCCCTCTTGCCTCCCCTGTATACGCCCATGGTGTCTCCTGTAACAAAAAAATATGTGAAGCTTGTTTAAGTTTAGATAGAGCGGTCACTTTTATACAGGCTAATGACATTAAATTGCATAAAATCAAATCTATAAATTACAAAAATGTGTTTAGTGATAACAAAAATGATTCATGTTTTTAGGTGGGAGATTTATTTACCTTAGGTGCTTAAATAGTGCAGGTGATTGTTTAGAATGGATTGCTCAATAAATTGCCCTAATTTAAAGAAAGTGTTGAAAGTAAGCGATGGAGGATTTTAAAGAAGAAAATGAATTATGTAAATATACCGTATGTAGAGTGAGGCTAATAAGCAGAAAATAAACGTTCATATAAAGGGGCAACTTTTTGAACTATTTAAAGTGTACTTTCTCTTGGTAGGGGCAGTAGTCGATAAAACCTCACAACACGGGGTAGGATTAACACAAATCGTATGCTAATAACGCAAGCAAAAACAGACTTCATAAAATGTGTAGATGCAAACGTTTAGTCAGAAGATAATCTCAGCTTTGCACATAGACTTTTCACATAGACTTTGCACATAGACTTTGCACATAGACTTTGCAAACAGACTTTGCACACAGACTTTGAACACAGACTTTGCACATAGACTTTGAACACAGACTTTGTACATAGACTTTGAACACAGACTTTGCACATAAACTTTGCACATAGACTTTGCACATAGACTTTGCACATAGACTTTGCACATAGACTTTGCACATAGACTTTGCACATAGACTTTGCATACAGACTTTGCACATAGACTTTGCACACAGACTTTGCACACAGACTTTGTACACAGACTTTGCACATAGACTTTGCACACAGACTTTGCACACAGACTTTGCACAAAGACTTTGCACACAGACTTTGCACACAGACTTTGCACATAGACTTTGCACACAGACTTTGCACACAGACTTTGCACTTAGAGTTTGCACATAGAGTTTGCACACCTCGTCATAAAAAGAAACGATCGTTAACTTAAGAGCTGAACGGAAGTTGGAAACAAATCAAGAAATATTAATAAATATATGGGAATATGATGCTGCAACTGCAACATTGCATATTTCTTACATTCCAATACATGTCAACAGATCTTGCTTTTTGTATACTGCCATCATAATGAAGATTATATTTTTTAAGGTAATCATAACAAACTATTGTCTACGGATATATTATTATCAATGATTCTCCACATCCCACCCCCCCCCCCCCCCGATCAAATTAGAATTATTTAAAGGCTGTTCAATAAACAGCGCTTATCTGACACCATATTTTTGGAATGTCGAGCTGTTATCGCATGTCTTAACTTGACTGAAGGGTCCTTAACTTAAAATAATAAACAATTACTCTTCCGTTGTCCTGACGCGGCCTAAACTGACCCATTACTCAATCGCTTATGAGAATTCGGGGTGGGGGCATTGTAGCCACTGTTCCCACGGCCATGCTAAAATAAGCTACCTATAATTTGGTTAACGTTCATTCTTAATTTGCAAAATGATGAACTGACCGTTAGGGGACACAAGAGGCGGCAATCTTTTACTGTCGAAACGCTGTTTATAGAATGGGTCGCTCTGTACGAATCAAGGGGCCGTCCATAAATGACGTCACGCGATTTTGGCCGATTTTTTACCCCCTCCCCCCTACGTCACGCGTCGTCACAAAATCGTCGACCCCCCCCCCTAAAAAATAATTAAAAGATTTTTTTAAAAAAAGATCAAAAAAATATTTTCTATTTGAAAATAATAATGTTTCAAATCCCTTTTTTGTCATTGAAGTATTTATTTAGTGTATGTCTACATTGTATTATCGTAACATGAGTGAAGCTATGTAAAAGATATTAAATAAATCAAACTTTTTCGTATCAGACGACTGGCAAGAATTTTTCCATTTCACCAGGTACCATTGCACTCTTATCCCGTTTTAACATGATGTTCTCTGTACTCATTTGAGTACATAATGAGCCCATACACAGCTTAAAGCTCTATAAGTTTAAGAATGAATTCGGCTTGTTTTATATATTACATTTTTAAAAAAAAATGTTTAGTTGTCATGGCATAGTAAGACAACTAACGAACAATGCAGCGGTAATGTCAATACCCATGGATGTGATTTACCTTCGCGATTAAGCTCGCGAATGTGACTATTGATATTACAAGGATCATTGCATTGCTTATAGACCTAGAATATATAGATACAAGACAATTACTCAAATTTATTTCGATCTTCTAATGACAGTTTCCCTGCTAAGTATATGCACATCAAAGGCATTTGATCTAAAATTATCACATTGATATCACATCTCATGTTTTCTAAAAATTATAAGGTATACGTTGGAAGAGGAAAATGGCCAACACTGTACAACTCCCATATTTGAACAGGAAACTAGGGTGTCATCTTTTGCGTCGCAAAATACAGTAATTCTTGAAAGTTTAGGACTGAAATACTATGACATTATGACAATATCCAACATTATCATAACTTTTAACTCCGAAGCTCACAAGCTTTTTTTAAAAAATTCTTTCTTCTTCAGGATTTCACGTACGTCACACAAAAGTTGTAAATATAATGTCATCAATAAATTATCTCATTTGGGGTAAAAAGGGAACTCTTGGGGGTAATGCTCAATCATTGTGGGCATAGAAAATTTGCTAGAATTCGCTACTTTTGTGTTAACAGTAATGTTAATATTTAATATAAACTTTTATAATTTTAATATTTAGGTATCCTTTTGAAATGGTCCGTTTTTTTTTTCAAACCGTTAAAATTTTTTAAAGGGCCTTCAAAAAATTTTTTTTAAAAAAGTTATAACATCCTTTGATTATATTTTTTTAATGCATACAAATTAAGAATTGACTATAAATCATTACTTGTAACTTCTTTGTTTATATATATTAAAAAGTGATTTTAAAATAATACTTTTAAAAAATAATATCTGGGGTCAAAAGGGAATTTTTGGGGGTAATGCAGACTTATTTGGGACATATAACATCCACTACACTACACTAGATATATTCAAATACCTCATGTGTACGTGTACGCTTGGTAACATATGCCCACTATTGAACCGGTTCCTTCCAGAAAATGCATTTGTAAAATTTGTTATCTATATAGATGTCTTATTTACGTACTATACAAAGACACCTAAATCCAACCTACTTTCATTTATATTGACAAAAGTGACAATCTTAATCAACATGACTTGACTGTATCAAGCATCCTTTCTGTCAAATTTAAAATTAATGCCTTAAAAACTGAGTTCAGAAGAAAGTTGTTTTGTGCTCCGCTCGAATTGCGATGTCAAGAATTTAATGCATTCAATAAAGTTGGTGAATACTTTTGACTAATTTTAAATGGAAACATTTATTAGTATATTTAGAATGGCCAGAGGCGTTTGACCAAAAACCAAACGAAAAACTATAGCAAACTTAAAACGTAAAAAATGGATATTCGGTGTCGTTTTGACTTAGAATATCACATATAATCCTATTCAGATATTTTTAGACACTTGTCCAGTTTGTAAAACTCGCCAGTAGCAGTTTCGAGAGCGGGTAAGGGGGGTATAACCGACCAAAAAAAAAGTTCGCAGACTCCTGCCGCGAGTGTACCAAACGAAAAACTGTGGCTACATCACAAAAGCTTTGATGTCAACATCAAACGATGCAGGGTTACAATTTCGTATGTTCTCTTGTGAATTCTCAAACTTAAGAAATATAATTATATTTAATTTTCGTGTCTTGTCAACTTACGCCAACCGGCGTCTTATAGCCTATCGACCGGCACTTTGAGAAGCATTGAATAAAAAAAAAGTCATTAAATAAATTTTAAGTGACCAAATATTTCGTGGAAGTTTTATTTAAAGTTACCCTTTCGATGTGACGTCACATTTGTTCAACTTCTCCCTCCCCCACGTCACGCATCGTCACAAAAGTGTGACCCCCCTCCCCCCTTAGGTGCGTGACGTCATTTATGGACGGCCCCCAATCGTTGCGTGGTGAAAGAAAAATGTATCCTGCGTCTTAATATTGATCTGTTAATAAACTGTGTTTTTTTTAAAAATTAATCTATAATTGCGTATGAATTATAAAGTTAGTCTGCCATTTAATATTGACTGGTTTGTAAAATAGTGTTAAGGGGCCGTCCATAAATGACGTCACGCACCTAAGGGGGGAGGGGGGTCACACTTTTGTGACGATGCGTGACGTGGGGGAGGGAGAAGTTGAACAAATGTGACGTCACATCGAAAGGGTAACTTTAAATAAAACTTACCAGCAAAGC
>MUZC01001685.1:32997-49570 GCA_002072015.1 Radix auricularia
CACACACACACACCGAAACTGCAACTGGAGAATTTGACAAACAGGACAAGTGTCTAAAAACGATCTGAATAGAATTATCTGTAGATATTTTAAGTCAAAACGACACGTAATATCCATTTGGGGGTGGGTGGGGGAGGGGAATCTATTTGATACAATTATAAGCGTTTGATGTTTGATATAATTTTTCGATTGGTTTTGGCCAAACGCCTCTGGCCATTCTAAATATAAAGATAAATGTGTCGAATTTAAAATTAGTGAAAAATATTCATTAACTTTATTGAATGCATCTAATTCTCGACATCGCAATTCGAAAGGGGCACAAAACAACTTTCTTCTGAACACATATTGATTACGATTATTGTCACTTGTGTCAATATAAATGAAAGTAGGCTGGATTTAGGTGTCTTCGTATAGTACGTAAATAGAAATCTACATAGATGATAATTTTAACAAATGCTTTTTCTGGAAGGAACCTGTTCAATAGTGGGCATATGTTACCAAGCGTACACGTACACATGACGTATTTGAATATATCTAGTGGTGTGTAGTGGATGTTATACGTCCCAAATGAGTCTGCATTACCCCCCCCCCCAATTCCCTTTGACCCCAGATGAAGTAATTTACCCCTGTTCGCCGACCTCTTTCGCCCGTTAGTCAATTGAGTTATTTTTTTAAAAATAGATTTCTAAAAAAATTACTTTTAAATATTTTTTTTATAAACAAAGAAGTTACAAGTAATGATTTATAGTCAATGTTTAATTTGTATGCATTAAAATAAAATATAATCTAAGAATGTAAACATATTTCGTTTTTGAAGGCCGGTTATACGGTTTGGAAAAAAAACGGACCGGTTCAATATGATACCTAGATATTAAAATTATAAAAGTTTATGTTAACATGACTGTTAACCCAAAAGTAGCTGAATCTAGCAGATTTTCTATACCCACAATGATTCAGCATTACCCCCAAGAGTTCTCTTTTTACCCAAAATGGGATAATTTATCGCTGTTAACCGACCCCTTGGATAAACAGACCGATAGCGGAAGCCATGTATATTTCCTTTTATTATAAACTAGCAATTTACCCGCGCTTTGCTGCGGAAATTAGGGTTTCAGCTAGCGTTGTGAACCCGCGTAAGACCAAATAAAAGCACCATTTGAGTTTAATCTGAATGAAGGTGGACATACTAAATATATTAACTTCAACCATTCAGGCTCCTGCGTACACAAGAACTTGGAGATTTAAAGATGCGTCTTTCTTTATAAACCCTCTTATTGGGAAAAAACCGACATTTCAACAATCGTCACCCTAGTAAGAGGTGATTTAATCTTACCATCACGGGAAGGAACGGGGGGGGGGGGTACTCAACAACTTCAAAAGTTTCAAGCTTCTACCTAAACGGAAACTGGAAGAATTAGCGTTGATTCAGTTTCATATCACCCATTTTAGGGAGGGGGGGATGTTTTGGGCCCCCAGCAGCCCATGAGTGGAAATTTTTAAAATTTATATAATTATTTTTCCTTGTCTACCTACACGGGAAATAAAAGAATTATAGATTTTCAATTTTTATATTTCATATTAGAAAAAAAAGTTTTTTGGGGCCCGGCCCCCATGAGTGTGTATTTCAAAATTCTTTTACACCAACATTTGTCCTAAGAGAGTAGTTAACAATTGCCCAAAGTTTCATACTCCTACCTACACGGAAAATTGGAGAATTAGTGATAAGTTGTTTTTTTTATATAAGAAAAAATATATTTGGGCCCCCGGTACCCAATTAAAGGGAATTCTAACATTCTTTTTGCCAATTGTCGGGAGCTGCACTAAAAAAAATTCAACCTATATGGGAAATAGGAGAATTAGTGATTTTCAATTTTTGTAGAGCTCATAAAAAGAAAAAAAATGTTTTGGGGGCCCCGGCCCCCATTAGTGGGAAATTTAATATTCTCTTTTGCCAATTATCATCGGAAGCATATACTCAAAAAATTTACAAAGTTTCATGCTTCAAACAATACGGGAAATAGGAGAATTATTGATTTGCATTTTTTAAATAGCTCATATAAGGGGACACATTTTTTATGGGGCCCCATTTTTGGGGGGCTCCCGTACATCTGAGTGGGCATTTAACGTTCTCTTTCGCCAATTATCATCTGGAGATCAAACTCAACAACTTCCTAAAGTTTCATGCTCTCCAACTACATGGTGAATGGAAGAAATAGTGATTTTTAGATTTTAAATTTGGGCCCCCAGCCCCCACTGTAAGAGAAATGTTAAAAATTATTTCACCTGCTAGCATCGTGAAAGTGTATTTATAAACTCCCCAACATTTGATGAGTCTACCTACTCGGAAAATAGGATAATTGTTGCTTTTCAATGTTTATATAACTCATTTAATGAAAAAATCGTTTTCGGGGCCCCAGCCCCCACGAATTGGAAATTTAATATTCTCTTTTGCCAATTATCGTTGGAAGCATGTACTCAAAACATTTCTTAATTTTAATGCTTCTACCTACACGGGAAATAGATGAATTATTGATTTTCAATTAGCATATAGCTTATAAGGAGAAAAACAGTTTGGGGGCCCCGGCCCCCATGAGTGTGAATTTCAAAATTCTTTTTCGCCATTTTTTGTTGTAAGAAAGTCTCCAACAACTTCTTAGAGTTTAATGATTCTACCTACACTGGAAGTTGGAGAATTAGTGATGTAGGCAAAAAAAGCTTTTGGGCCCACGGCCCCACATGAGTGAGATTTTCAAAATTCTTTTTCGCCAATTTTCGTAGACAGAGGGTACCCAACAACTTCCCAAAGTTTCATGATTCTACCTACACGGCAAGTTGGAGAATTAGTGATGAATCAGTCAGTCAGTCAGTCAGTCAGTCAGGGCTTTCCCTTTTATTAGTATAGATTCCCTAAGAGAATGCAACAATTTCAACACGTCTCGTTCATTGGTGACATTATATTTACAACTGTTGTGAGATGTAAGTAAAATCCTGAAGAAAAAAGAATTAAAAAAACAAACAAACAAAAACAAACAAAGTCGTGAGCTTGGGAGTAAAAAGTTATGATAATATTGGATATTTTAATAGTGCCATAGTATTTTTTCAGTCTTAACTTGCACGAAATACTGTATTTTGCGCACAAGATGATACTCTAATTTCCAGCACAAAAGTGGGGTTCGTACAGTAATTGCAATTTTCCTCTTCCAGCGCATACCTAATAAATCTAATTTTAGAACACATGAAATATGATATCCAGGCTTGTCAACAGGACATATTTTTGTGTCCCATCCCATCCCATGGAAATTTATGCCTGTCCCATCCCACCCCATCCCATGGGACGTTTCCCATGGGAATCCCATGGGAAAACCATTCCCATGGACAAGCCTGATGGTATCAATGTGATAATTTAGATCAAATGCCTTTGATGTGCATATACTTAGAAGGAAAACTGTCAGTAGAAGATCGAAATCAATTCGAAGAATTGTCTTGTACCTAAATATTCTAGGTCTATCAACAATGCATCGTTCCTTGAAGTATCAATAGTCACATTCGCGAGCTTAATCGCGAAGGTTAATCACATAAAATGGTTTTTGACATTACCGCGGCATTGTTCGTTAGCTGTCTTGCTATGCCTAGGCAACTTAATATTATTTTAAAAAATGTATTATATAAAACAAGCCGAATTCATACTTAATCTTATATGGCTTTAAACTGTGTAGGGGCTCATTTTGCTATCAAATCAGTACAGAGAAAATTATGTCAAAACGGAAAAAGAATGCAATGGTACCTGGTAAAATAGCTTGTCGGTCGTCTGATACGAAAAGTTTGAGAATCACTGGCCTACAATTTATTTAACGCCTTTTACATAGCTTCGAGCGTGTTACATTATTACAATGTAGAACTACACTTAGTAAATACTAAAATGTCAAATAAGTGATTTGAAACCTTCTTATTTTCAAATAAAAAAATAAAGTGCGTTTTGTCAATGTGTTTTTTTTTCTGGAAAGGGGGGGGGGTCAAAGCTTTGTGATGTACTTTTGGAGGGGGGGGGGTTCTACGATTTTGTGACGACGCGTGACGTAGGGGGGAGGGGGTAAAAATAGGCCGAAATCGCGTGACGTCATTTATGGACGGCCCCTAAGCCCTTCGCCACTTGACCCGCCCCCTGACGCGATATTGTCAATTCCAAGGTTGCTACACCATTGCCAGCTCTAGTCAGAGCTTCGTCACAAAGACTTCCTTGTGTGCTTTGTAGAATTCGTAAAGGAGCAACTCTTCCTGTAAATGTATCTGATTATAAAAAAAAACTCATCACATCTATTACAGATCACTTTATATTCTAGTCATGTATCTTAATTTCATATGAACTTAGTTTTGCAACACACACACAGAGAGAACAGAGAGAGAGAGAGAGAGAGAGAGAGAGAGAGAGAGAGAGAGAGAGAGAGATGCTGTACTGTTTTTAATATGTCGTGCGTCTTAACATAAAATAAAATAAATATCCCTTAGAGACCATGAAGGTCCATGGGAGCAAGTGAAGTAGCGTTCACAAGTTTCATTTACCACTAACGAGCATGGGATTGTGTGGTTAGCACAATGCCTCGGGGGCCTTGCCAGATCCGCGGTTTCGGACCCGCGACACGGGTTCGGTAGTCCAGCTCGCTACAACGTAGACCACCGCGCCCCCTTGCGTCTTAACATATATGATTTAAATTGGAAACATTGTTTGTTACAAAAAACTGCTGTAGCTTAGATGACATAAAATGTATACTCGTAATTTACATAGTGACTTATTACAATTTATTTTTCAGATCTTTGGTATGTATTTCTTTCACTTTGTGCTGCCCCAAAATTGTACATTGTCGAAGGGAATAATAGGGCCTCCTTCTATATATAAATATATGTATGAATTGATCGTTGGATTACATAATGAACCAGATTTACCATTCACAGGCCCAGCTGAAACTATATTCGACAACAATAGTCTATGCGGAAATCCAGCCATCGACATCGAAGAAGCCATAATAAACGGCCAAGACGCGCCACAGAAGGCGTGGCCGTGGCAAGTGTTTGTTGCAACGAGGAACCATAACAATGAAACTACAACGTGCGGCGGTTCCCTTATATCAGAGTCGTAGGTACTGACTGCCGCACACTGCATTGGCGTCAGAGTAAAAGTAATTCTCGGTGTAACAGATATGATGACGTCAGATGACTCAGGAATCCAGGTACCAGAAATTGAAAAGACCATCGTCCACAAGGGTTTTATTTCCCAAAAGGTGTCTGACATCGCTCTGATCAAGCTTGGAACACCGGTTGAATTCACGGACTACGTACGGCCGATTTGTCTTCCGAAACCGGGACAGACGTTTGACGGCGACCAAGCCGGAGACTGCTATACGACTGGTTGGGGACTGAATGATTATTTTGGGGGATCACCCACTGTTCTTCAGCAAAGCAAAGTAACCGTCATGCCCCAAAGCCTCTGCATCTACAGCTGGCTAATGTTGGGTGCCATATTTGATAGACGAATTTTGTGCTTGGACTTGAATGACGCCGGAAGTGGAGTCTACAGTGGGGATTCTGGCGGTCCTCTTGTCTGTAAAGTAGATGGACGATTTGTTCTTGCAGGTGTAACTCATGCAGGGACTGTAGCATATAACTGCACCTATAATTATTTTCCATCTGCGTTTACCAGAGTAACCGAACACTTAGAGTGGATTGCATTTCATGTTAAGGAAAATTAATGATTAAGGAAAGCTCTTCTTTGTTTTTTCGATATAATTTATGGGCTTAAATGTGATTAATGACTTTTTGATTTGATATTAAGAAGGAAACTGCAATTTCCATTTTCCAGCTATACTATTATTTAAATATTTTCATACTTCTAAAAAGTAAAATATATTATTCTGTAAAATAATAAATATCCATAGCAGTACCATATCTAGATTCATTATCTGCTTGTTTCTGCCCTGCTTTGTTACGACTTGAACCGGCGCACAGTACAAAAGGTTTTAACTTTGATTTCGCTACTAATACCAGCGGACGCAGGATTACAACAAACATATATATGTGACATCTTAGCAACGAAGAAAAAATTACAAGAAATGTTTGGTGTATTCTGTAGCTAGATATGTTGTTTTGCATTTACTACTCTGCTGCAAAATTTTGCAATGGCTACATCTTTGTTAGCAAAAGATGGTTATGTAGATTGGCAGCATATAGTTCAAATCTTTAAAAAAAACAATGAAACTATAAAAAAAAATTTTTTATTAAAGAACTGACACCAGGTGAGATTAACTCGTGTCAATCACAGTAGTAAACACATGTATTGACAATAAAACTTTCGATAAGTTTCAATAAATAAATAAATAAATAAATAAATAAATATATATANGTGAGTCAGTGAGGGCTTTCCCTTTTATTAGTATACTAGCAATTTGCCCGCGCTTTGCTGCGGGAAGATGGAGTATTAGTGATAAGTGAGTGAGTGCATAAAAAACTATATTTTGTCTCCCAGTGCCCACCATATATTTTAAATATTATTTCACCTGCTGCCATCGTGAAAGTGTGTTTAAAAAATCCCCAACGTTTTATGCGTTACCTATGTGGGAAATAGGAAAAATAGTGCTTTTCAATTTGTATATAGCACATATTTGAAAAAAAAAACGTTTTAGAGGTCCCGGCCCCAATGAGTGTCAATTTAAAAATTATAAAATTATATTACGCTAATTTTTGTCGCGAAAGGGTACCCAACAACTTCCTAAAGTTTATGCTTCTACCTACTTAGGGAATGGGAGAATGAGGGATTTTTTATTTTTATATAGTTAATATTTGTGAAAAACTACATTTTGGCCTCCCAGCCCACAGTAAAGAATGTTTTAAATAATTGTTCACCTTTTACCATCGTGGAAGTGTAGTTAACAAACCCCCAAAGTTTCATGCGTTTGCCTATTTGGAAAATAGGAGAATTATTGATTTTCAAATTTTTATAGCACGTATAAGGGAAACAACACATTTTTTTGGACTTAGGCCCTCATGAGCGTGCATTTAAAAATTATTTTACGCCAATTTTCATCGTTTTGAGGGTACCCAACAACTTCCTAAAGTTTATGTTTTTACCTACACGTTGAATTGTGGAATTTGTGATGAATCGGTTTTTAGTATAAGAAAAATTATATTTGGGCCCCCGGCCCCCATGTGAGTGGAAATGTATCATTCTCTTTCACCAACTTTCATCTGTAGATTTTACTCAACATCTTCCCAAAGTTTTATGCTTCTACCTAAATGAAGAATGGGGGAATTAGTTATGTATAGTTTTTCTATAGTTTTTATATTTGGAAATAAACTACATTTGGTCCCCCGGCCCCCAGTAAGAGATATTTTGAAATATGTTTTCATCTGCTACTATCGTGAAAGTGTAATTATCAATTAACCAACGTTTCATGAGTCTACCTATTTGAGCAATAAGAGAATCAGTGATTTTCAATTTTATAAATCTCATATAAGAAAAAAATACGTTTTTGGGGTCCCGGCCCCCATGAGTGTGAATTTCAAAATTATTTTACACCAACATTTGTCCTGAGAGGGTACTTAACAATTACCCAAAGTTTCATGCTCCTACCTACAAGAAAAATTGGAGAATTAGTGGTAAATTGTTTTGTTGTTTTTTAATATAAGAAAAAATATATTTGGGCCACCGGTACCCAATTAGAGGGAATTCTGACATTCTTTTTGCCAATTGAGGGAGCTTGTACTAAAAAAAATTCAAATGTTTCATGCTTCTACCCATATGGGAAATAGGAGAATTAGTGATTTTCAATTTTTTATAGCTCATATATACAAAAAATGTTTTGGGGCCCCCGGATCCGTTAGTGGGAAATTTAACATTCTCTTTTGCCAGTTATCATCGGAAGCATGTACTCAAAATATTTTAAAAGTTTCATGCTTCAAACTTTACGGGAAATAGGAGAATTATTGATTTGCAATTTGTTATTAGCTCATATAAGGGGACACATTTTTTATGGGGCCTCATTTTTGGGGGGCTCCCGTACCTCTATGAGTGGGCATTTAACATTCTCTTTCGCCAATTATCATCTGGAGATTAAACTCAACAACTTCCTAAAGTTTCATGCTCTCCACCTACATGGTGAATGGAAGAAATAGTGATTTTTAGTTTTTAAATTTGGGCCCCCAGCCCCCCTGAAAGAGAACTTTTAAAAATTATTTCACCTGATAGCATCGTGAAAGTGTATTTATAAACTCCCCAACATTTGATGAGTATATCTACTCGGAAAATAGGAGAATTGGTGATTTTCAATGTTTATATTGCTCATTTAATGAAATAATCGTTTTCGGGGCCCCAGCCCCCATGAGTGGGAAATTTAATATTCTCTTTTGCCAATTGTCGTTGGAAGCATGTACTCAAAACATTTCTTACGTTTCATGCTTCTACCTTCACGGAAAATAGATGAATTATTGATTTTTAATTAGCATATAGCTTATATAAGGAGAAAAACAGTTTTGGGGCCGCGGCCCCCATGCGTGTGAATTTCAAAAATCTTTTTCGACATTTTTTGTTGTAAGAGTGTCTCCAACAACTTCTTAAAGTTTCATGCTTCTACCTATACGGGAAGTTGAAGAATTAGTGATAAATCAGTGAGTCAGTCAGTCAGTGAGTGAGTGAGGGCTTTCCCTTTTATTAGTATATATATATATATTTATAGATATATATGAGATCAGACAGTCACTTTAATGCCATCCTTGTTAATGCTGGCAAACTATGGCATCCAAAATAGTTGCAGATAAAATTTGACTTAATACGACACTGAGCTCGACTTGGAATAAGTCAATTTCATGAAAACCAGATCAACCTCACAATTGATGCATAGGAAACCTACTATTTTGAATTCTTCTACCGCCTTGTTGACTCTGCAACCAAGTCTCCATATCTAAGAATTTCCCAGCCTAATATCACAACGGTTACTTTTTTATTTCAATCATATGATCCTAAATATGCTGGTTCTGTGACTTTGGCAAATTGTAAAGATTTGCAAAGCATTTAATAAGATGGATATGCTATTTATAATAATACATCAGTTGTTGTTTTTTTCTATTAAAAATATTTAGTACCTTCGGAAGTTTTGAAATTCATAAAACAAATGATTTAATTTCCAATCTTGAACATTTCTCTAAAAGATTTTAATAACTATATGCGCAAAATATCAAAGTTACACCACTGGGGCTGTAGTTAGAAGGGTGCAAACTCTCTTCATCAAACTATTGAAACTCATGCAACTCGGATTAAAATAGAATTTTTGCTATATAAAACAATAGTTATGAAACGTTTTCAGCAAAATTTATAAAAATGTGAATTTGGGAATTTTTAAGGATTTTGGTCTTAAATATGGGACTATTTGAAATTGACAAATGTTAAAAATTAAATACACACTTGAATGACAAAAATTTTTATAAAATAAAAATAATTTGAAACATGCGCATTTTCAAAAAAAAATAATTTTTAGGGTGTGGGGGTGGCTTTGTGACATCATGTGTTTATTTTTAGCGTGTCTATGTTTTTTATTTTGGATCTAGTTTTTTTTTTTTTTTTTTTTTTTTTTACGTGTTGGCTAGGTTTTTAATGCGCTATTTGTGACGGCATATTTTTTTATTTTTTGCATGTCTATATTTTTTTCGGATTGCGTTATTGTTTTTTTTTTTTAAACGTGTGGCAAGGTTTTGTCACGCTTTTACAACAGGATTTAAGGAATTTAATACATGTGGGCATTTTTAGTCTAATTTGGGAATTTTTTTTGCTCCTGCCTGGGAAAAGTTTACATTTTGTGGCCTTGAGTTAGCAACACTTAAATCTGTAAATACTCTTAAAAATTTATTTATCTTTGTAATACCGAGTTATCTAAAAGTTAAGGTTCTGCAACATCCAGTTTATATTAATAGACTGAAGTGGGGTGCTACGGTTTGACAATTAGAAACATTATCAATATTCAATCGCTTTTTTACTTTAAATTAAAATTATTGCATTGTTAATTCAGCAGTTGTTACTTTTGTGGTACTTTGTGAGTTTCTTTCCGAAAATACTTAAACTATAAATTCGGAGCTTTCTTTGAATTATTAATTTCAGTTTCAGTTAGGAGGTACGAGCTCTTGGTTGGTTGATGATGTAATCAAAATTTTCATATATAAATAACATGTTATTTTTAAATACCGATGGCATTAAACTTAAACAATTTTCCCTGCACCTTTTATATGTAGCAATAAAAATAATAAAGTCAATTAATCTTTTTATTAGCTGTTTCACTTGCATGTTATTAGTTATTACTATATTTTATATATATATATATTACAATCAAAATTTTAAACCATTTGGTCTTTAAATGAGCTATGAAAAGTGAATGTTCGTTTCAGGGACGGTGATACAGCAATACGGTGTATTATCAGACTATTAACTATTACTATTAATTATTAATTATTGTCCTGTCAATAAAATTTGTTTACAAATAAAGAAAATATCTTCATTAGAAATAAATAATGTATTCAATATCAAATTCGCAATTTTTGCAAAAAATGGGTTCTGTTGTAACAAATGTCCCTAGTTTTTTCTAAAACAAAAATAAACGTATTATAAATTCAAGTGCATTTCCTGGAACTATTAAATGGAGCCATTTCTAAGGGAGAGAAAAAAAAACTAAAGGGATTTTATTACAGTAACGTATTGCTTGCACAGAATTAACATTTATTAACAGACTATGGAGCCGTCCATAAAGTACGTCACGCTCAAGGGGGCGGGGCCGAGGGGGTATAAGAAAGCGTGACAATTTGTGACAGGGGGGAGATGGGGTCAGGCCAAATGTGACGTCACATTTATATATATATATTTTTCTAATTTAATTATTTATTTTTTAAAGTTAAATTAATAGGTCTAAAATTAATTTTCAAAAATGTTGTGAAACACTTGAATTATTTTATATTATATCAAAATATCCTTTAAATAGCATGAAAAGCTTATCTTTTCAATGTGTTGTTCACAACTCCTCATGCTAGTTAGGACGAGCGTTAGTATACTGTTGCGAAGTCATGTTTCATTTATATATAGTCTTACTCTTACTGAAACTGAAAGTGTTATTATTTCTTGGTTGTCTGATGTATAATTATTATCATTGATCAAGAAATTTGGAATATAATACTAAATATTTAGGATTCAGAGGTAATATTTGTATAATATAATTTATAATCATTATTATAATAAACTTAAAATTAAAAAAGATTAAATTATGTATCTTTAAAATATACGATAAATACCGCTTAATGAAATGACATGATCATTTATTGGACTGTTCCATTTTTTAGTTAATAAAAGGCTCAAAGAAAAAAATCTAAATTATAATTATATTATTATAATAATAGATTATAATTTCAATTTTAATAGACGTTAACACATGGATAAATATTCCTACTGCCTGCTGTAACAACCCTACATTTGTAAAAAAAACATGGCAGTCGTAACTATAGATGAACTCTTCACTTCACCATGGATGGATAATGTCTAGTGAATATTTTTTTTAACTCAACACAATTCACAGGCCCACTACAAACATATTCAATATAGCACAAGAGCTGCTCTTATAATTTGACAATCTAGTCCTTTATAAAGTCACATTGCTATGTTTACATTTTTAACTTTTTTTTATCACTGGTTGAGATCAAGTTTTGCTTATCTACTTCTTATCCTGTGTCAATAGAATGCATAATCGGAAGATTATCTAAAAGTTGACCTCACCCATTGTAAAGGAAAAGTTTGCAGATAAATGATGTTTATTATATAATTGTCAAGTCTAAGTTTTGCAATTTTCTTTTTCAAATTCATTTGATTGAGTTTCTGTTTCAAGGAATAACTGTGACAACTGTTGACAATTAGTTATTCTGCTATTAAAGTCATATAATAATCTGATGTTTCTTTTAATATTTTCTATTTTAACTCAGTTTAATAGTGAAGAGTGTTTTAAGTTTTTTTGATTAAATTTGTTATTAGTTGTTAATTACAATTCTTTTTTCAAAGAAGGGACGTACTGGTGGTTGTGGGGGGGAATCCCGAGATTTGTGACTCTTTGTGGCAGGGGGGAGGAGGGGCTAAAAAATAGGGTGACGTACTTTATGGACGGTCCCTTTTTTGAATGAGACTCATGTATGCAGAGTGAGGGAAATAGCTTTAGCTGTGTAATATTAGATGATTTTAGGAAAACATTTTAGGCAACACATATGTTTTTAAACATAAATTTATTGTCTACAAATTTAATTGATGTGAGGTGTTTTAGAAGTGAGACTAATTTTGAAACAAATTTTGACAAGTAAATTACTGTAAATTTAATAAATAATTAAATAGTAATTACTTCTATTGCTTCCACTTCCTTAAGTGTATAAATAGCAATTTGAAATATTTACAAGAATTAATTGCTCATTACCTACAAATATTTAGCATACAATGTGTTATGCCACTGAAGGTTTATTTTTTTAAAAGTATGTATGTATGATTGTATATATATTAGGGCTGTTATCGATTAAATTACATTTAATCGTTAACTTTTGAGAAATTACCGATTAATTAATCGATAATTTTGTTATGCTAAAAATAAAGATGTATGACGTTATTAAACTGAAAATTTCAAGAGAAGTAATAAAAAGAGGTAGTGGAATTTTTGTTGAGTTATTTTTAAAACATATTTAGCAATAATACTGATTTAAATAACGCATTAAAGGTTAGGCACTTCAAAGAAAATTTCTAATTAATTTTAAAATATGCAAGTAATACAGCTATATAGAAATTGTTTCATGATTAACACAAACATAAAGATCATCTTTTTATCCCTCGTGTTCAAAAGTTATGATTTTTTTCTAAGACCTCATAATAATCTTTTTTCACTCCGCGGTTTTCCTTTGCATTTTGTGCCCTTTTATGACAAATTCTAAAAATTCCCATAACTTAAGTATTTTATTTAATTTAATTTTAAAATATAATATTGCTAAGAGATATATTTAAATATAAGTAGTTCAATATAATGTCCTTGAATTTAAATTTTGTTATTGTTAATTTAAAATAATGTTGTTGTTTTTTATCATTGTCCTTATAAAACAGGTCATTTTTAGGTTTCCACTTTTTAGAGTCTGTTTTTTAAATGTAGCAGTTTGTATTTTAAAAAAACAAACTTTTATTAATAATTAATTATTTATTAATAAATCCGAAAAAAATAATTAAAAACAATGCTTTAATTTTAATCAGTATATTATCGATTAAAATAATTTTAATCGATAAAAACATTTACCGATTAATCGAGAAATTAATCGGTAATTACCGCAGCCCTAATATATATATATATATATATCTAAGGCTATTTTCAAATACATGTTGCAGCTGATATCAATAAACATTTTGTATCAACACATTTCATAAGCCACAAAAACTTGTTGTTAGCTCTTACAATTTAATTTATTATATTTTAGGGCCTTTTTTTAATAAGCCTTATTTTCAAACGCCTTGGTTGTAAAATGCTCTGTTACAAGTGTTTGTTTTTTTAAAAAAATAATATGTCATCTCAGATAATGACATTTACAATGAAAACACAAAAACAATTTTAAAAATGAAGAAAGAATCTGAATACGGCAACAAAAGAATTTAATTCATTGTTTGAAATAGTGAGTGTAAAGAAATAAAAAAAAATTCCATTGCTATTGTTTTAAACGTCTCTAGTGTTTTAACACAAGAAATTAAAATCAAAACAATTTCCCTCACTGGACTTACAAACTTAGGGCCTTTCCCTTTCAATACTAAAGTGGGGCAACAGCTTAGAAAGTTTGCGGATGTTCTCTTTTTTTTATAAGAGTAAGAGCAATGTTGGAGAATTTCTTTTTTTAAAAATATACAAGTAAAAAAAAAATATAATTAAAAAAACAACAACCCCACCATCATAATAGGGTTCAAAGACTAATTAATTTTCCTGTAAGAAAGGAAGAATCAATTTGCAGTTTTCTAACATTTGACAGGGAGATATAATTTTGTTTTCATTTTTAGCTAAACCATGTTTAGAAATGTAAAAAATTTTTAATTAATAAGGCATTTTAGAACCCAATCTGTCAGGTATAACATGTAAGTTTTGCAGCATTGCAAAGATATAGTTTTTCATTTATGTTTTTCTACTTAACTAGAGAAAATATGAATAAAGTGGTACCTCAGTATAGATTCTACGTCCTTATTCATTATTCCATTCAATAGTATATCTTTTTACAAAAAATCCATTTAAATATTTGAAATTTTTTTTTTGTTATTAGAGTGCAGCCTCACAATAAATACGTACTAAAATTACAATGTAGTGATTTGAAACATACTAATTTTCATATAGGAAATATGACTTTTATGCGGGCGGTGGGCTGGAGCAACACTTAGCAACGTTATACATACATTCATATATATATTAATCTTTTATTTATTTATTTATATTTTTTTTAAAAAATAGGTTTTTTGTTTTTTTTCGGGGGGGGGCAAACTTTTTGTGAGAACAACATGAGCTTCCAAAATCAGGTAATGTCATTTAAGGATGAAAAATTCTAGCAATTCCAAACAAATGTCCAATACCTAACAAAATGGTTCGCGTCTTAACGGGGCGAGTTGAAATTATTAGACCTATAACGAGGTACCACTGTACAACTTGTATCATCCATGCATTCCAAGATTACCGTGGTATAAATTAATTGAACAATAAAATCTATAAAAATTATGTAAAAAGAGTGTTTTAAAATGTAGTGTTGAATTGTGCTGAAGATATGCACACGCACTTATCAGTCCATCACTTGGCACAAGATCAGCTATGGTTATTCATTTATTCAGTTGACAACCAGTAACTTATGGAAATTGTATTACAAATATAGGAAAAGTGCATGGAAATTTTTTTTTTCTTGTGATTTCCAATGATGTACAAGTTTTAAGCATACTATATTTTTAAAAAATACTGCTTACATTTGTTAAATACATGTAATGAGCGTGATTTTACAATTCTTTTAAATTTTTCCCCCTTAGCTTAATGGCATGACATATTATAAACCCAATTATTTCATGGAGAAGGGGTTCAAATAGGAGGCCTAAATTAAAAATTAGACAAATAATTTTACAAATATGTTTACACAAATTATGATGAAACTAGTTCTTTAGCTTTAGAAAGGAGCGGCATTTTATTTTTAATCCCCTTTCTTTACCACCAATTCCTAGGATCAAACACTCTCCCAAGACCTTTTCCCAGTGGCGTAGCGAGGGGGGGCAGGGGGGGCAAATGCCCCCGGGCGCCACGTTAGGGGGGCGCCAAAATGAGTATTAAAACTCATTATTTAATTTCATTTTAATGTAAACTAATGTATCCCAAATACGTTTGCAAGATTGAATATTGGAGCTCCGAACATATCTTTATTACAAAACAGTTGTTAAACATGATTTAGGCGCCCCCATTGAGCGTTAAGGGGCGCCATTCTACTCATAAATAAATGACACATCCTAATGTAGGATTGCTGAGGTGTTTTTTTTTTTAATTAAAAAAACTGTGAGTTGATGGTAGTGAGCAGTAAGAGACCAATACGATTCTTTTAATAGAGCTACCAGAGATGACACTAAAAGCAACCAAAATTACCAAGACAAGAAAAAGGAGTGGCTTAAAGCAGTGGTTCTCACCCTGTTGTCCACGGACCTCTAGTGGTCCGCGAAGATTTGCCAGGTGGTCCTTGAGAGAAACATGAAATTTACGCACTGTAGGATTAATCGAGATAGACTAGCAAGTAAAAGAATTAACGCAGACTTAAATATATTTCTTATCTGGCCATAATGGTTCTTAATTTTATCAAGCTCGTCAATTAAATTCTCGTCTCTTTGATTTCTTATGCTCGAAAATGAATCTTGAATGTGAACAGTTACTAATGTATACTGAAGTTCGCTGGTTATCTGACTGTTTTAATTACGCGATGATGTAAGAGATTTTCATGTAAAAATAACTCAAAGCTTGTTGATAGTTTGAACCATGGCTAATGGGTTGCTATTCTGGCTTACTTGGCTGAAATTTTTGAAAAGCTCAATAAACTTAATTCCAGTTGGCAAGGAAAGCAGATACATTATATGACTCTCAGTGAAGAATGTCTGCTTTTACGAAAAAGCTTGATATTTTAAAAAAAAAATTATTTCAAGGTAACTTTGAGATGTTTGATAAATTGTACAAAATCACAAAAAAAACCAGAAAATACAGAAATAATTTTTAGTAGTGGCCCGTAGTTAAGGCACATATTTTTCAAGTGGTCCTGGAATCTCAAAAGGTTGAAAACCACTGGCTAACAGAATGGTAAATACGCGTCCCTTTGCTGCATGTTGTGACTTTTTAAAAAGATAAATCGTACTTCCCCAATTCTCATGTGGAGGGAGTAAAGTGGGAGAGGGGAGGGAAGGTCTCTCCTCTCACGGGCTTGTATCGGAGTGTCAAAGCAAGTTAGATTCCTTTCATATGAAACATCAGGCACCGCCTTTATTTCCTGT
>MUZC01001686.1:0-16363 GCA_002072015.1 Radix auricularia
CTGATGATTTGTTTTCATTGTGAATAATCCAGTTTCATCTCTGTTCTCGGGCCCATTAAGAGGAACTGATGTATACTAATTCGACTAGACTAGAAGAAAGTGGCGTCCATTAAAATTTTGATCAGCTGCAAAGTCAAGTCACGTGATTTTTTTTTACCCCTTTAAAATCTGCATTCGCTAATAAAATAGTGCGTTTGCTCGATGGAGCCACACATGTATCGAACATGCGAGTGTGCGTGTGGCCTGACTTTTTAAGAGACTCTCTTTCTATACAAAGGATTATTGCAGCCTACGCTTTTAGCTATGATTTTTCTTCTCTAGACTTGTACTTGTATTGTTATTACAGTTTTCAATGTTGATATTGTGTGTATTTGTGTGTGTTTTTTCCCTTTTGTTTAAGTCAGTGGTTCTCAACGTGTGGTCCACGGAGATGTGCTTGGTGGTTCGCAAGCAAAGCATGAAATTTTCAGTTTTTTTAAAATAAAAAACAACAAAAGGGTATAAATGGTGTCAATTTTTAAAAATATATATTGATTAATTTTAATCAAAAGATGGCGATAGCATAACGCCGAAAATAATATGTTTTGATTTGATGTTTACTTTTTGCCGTACTAGAAATCAAATGACGTCGCACTAGATTCAAAAATGTCATAGTTGTTATATTGACATTCATAAATAATGGTTTGAAAACGTTGAGAAAATTAGCCTTAAATTAATATTACAATTATTAAAATGATAAAATATTTCAATTGATTGAACTTACGGATACATTTCTAATCAAGAAAACAACCGAACATAAGGACAACAATGATGATTTCTCATAGTCATCCTCACAATCTGTGTTTGAATGAAATGCGGTCCCGAGAGAAATAAAATACGACTGTCATTCGACAGTATGATGAAGAGTATTTGCGCCTTTGATTATAGGCCTCATAGTCAATGTTGAACCCAGACCACAGTGTGTATATGTTCGCAAATTCTTGAAATTGAAGTGATGAAACCTTCAAAACTCTGAAGACATCTGAAAACTAATCACAATGTTTGCTTGGAATACTTCCGGTGCAAAAAACGTTCACTTGATAGTCAGCAGTAGCGTAGCTATGGGACGAGGAGGGGGGGGACAAACATTGAAAGTCACCCCGGGCCCCTACTTGAGGGGGCCCCAAAAATTAGTGTCCGAAATTTTCTTTACATTAAATATTACACTACCGCCATGTACCTGGGCCTTTCAAAGAGGTTAAGCCCCCCCGGGCCCTCAAAACCCCTACAAATTCCTAGTAACGGCACTGAAAGTCAGAAGTCCTGCTTACGACAATAACCCAAGAGCAATGCAAATCTTTAAAAGCATTTTTTGGGGTATATTTACGAGGCCAAAAAGCCTCAAACAATAGCAGTAACTCTACATAGGCTAACACATCGGTACAATTTTATCAAGGCTCGTCCACTAATCTCTCGTCTCTTGGCTTTCTTATGTTCGAATATGGATTTTGAACATAACAGCTACTGATGCATACTGAAGTTCGATGGTTATCGAAGGAGAAATTATTTAACAGACTGAAATACGTGATGTTGTGAAAGAGTTTCTAGGAGAAAAATTATAAAAGATTGTTAATCGCTTCCCTCAGATAGACATAAGGATGAAAACACATTTCTTAATCCGTATGCAAGAACAAACACGTACAGATTTTAGTTCTTCACGTCCGGAATTCGGGCGTGGAATGGATTTCCTGAAGAAGCCAGGAAGGCAACACTAAATGAACATTTAAAACTCTAAATAGAATGCAGGACTAAACACAAACCATAGATAAGCGTAGGACGCAATAGTCTTCTGTATAGAAGGAGCGTCTGTAACAGATAAGTTAAGATTTATAACTTGCACACTTCGGCGAACAACAAAAACACCATCAACAACAACACCACAAACAACAGCAACAACAAAAGGACTTATCAGAACATTTTCCGTGCACAAACATAGATAAATAAAAATTGAAAAATATTTTGTTATTTCTTGTACTATTTTTTTAATAATTATTTTATATTGATGAGATCATCTCACTACTGCGATGTCTCCCCCACCCCCATACCCCCACCTCGCTTTCCCCCTTTATTTGAAACCAATTTATAAAGAAGTTTTCATGACAAGGTGAAGGTCAGACACAGGCGTCTTTGCAGTCCTTAAGGTTATAAAATTGGTTTCCGTTTCCGCCACATCCGCCATAGAGGAACCTCTTGCATGAGCCGCTTTCCTTGTCGTAGTAGAAGCTGGGAACCCCTCTCTTGCATTTGCCTGTATCGCGTGGCAGCGAACACACGTCTCCTGGAATAGTACAGAAAACAGAAAGTCCTAAGTCTCCTACAGACATTTCCTTCAACGGGTAGACAATAGCTAGCATCGTAACTAGATCACATGTCAGATAGAGAACAGGAAAAAGGGAGGGACAGAAAGAGATGGACAGATAGATAGATATAGATGGATGGATGGATGGATGGATGGATGGATAGAAAGTTAGATATAGACAGAGAGAGAAAGATAGACATTATTGCTTGGTTTGTAACTATGCTGTTAATACTGTTATGTGTGTTGTTGCAGTGATTCTTTTCTGGCGGAACGCACGGAACGCCGTTTCGGTACCCCCACCCCCTCTCCGCATACTTTTTTTTTTTTATTACTGCCTGTAATGTTTGGTCCTACTGGTTTTTTTTTTTAGGATGCTTTCCGTTACCCTTTTCCATGCGTTCCGATACATTTTTAAAAGAAAAAAGGCACTGGTTGTTTTGTTCGTTTAGGTCGACTTCCACCGTTTTCATCCCATTAGCGTGACTTGTAACTAAACAAAAGTGTTAGTCATTTGTTAAACAGGTAATTTTTCCGACTACGGCTTTCGACAAAATGTTCGTTGGTTTGCTATATAAGAATCGCTACGATTGTAGGGTAATTGTTCATTATAAAGTTGTAAGCTGTGTCGGTCACGTAGACGAAGCTGACTTAATTGTACGGGAGACGCATCTATTTTTATTTGTTTAAATACCAAACTACTTACATCTGTATAACTGTTACGTCGTCGCCTGGGTTATTGTATGACTATAACAAGGACAGGCTATAACTCCAAGTAACTCTAACTCTAACACGATCATAACATTCGTACGTTTAATATCGTCGAACAAGGTGCTTCCACACGCAACAATAATAGCAAATATCTAACTACCCATCGACTACCAAACGTCCTTACGTCACGTTAACTATATTACGTCATCGTGTTCAATCCAATGCGCACCGCACCGCACGCAAGTAAAAACACTTACACATCGGTAAAACCCCCTTAACTAGATTATTTCCCTGACAATACCTACTTGGTTACTATGCTACTTTTTTCACACCAACAACACAACAATCACACATAAATATGTACGCGCGGATACAGAAACACTGCAGTGCGCACACATACATACGTGTACCATACACACACACCAGTGTACGTTAAAGCTTAGGCACGTGAATAAAAAATACAATTGTAAACAATCACAATCACTGGCATTAAGTAAAATATTGACTCACACCTTAACATACACCAGTAAACACGTTGGCACACACACACACACTAACACGCACACTGGTACAAACTATAGATATATCAGAAATTGAAAGAATTGTTTTCTTGGGTTCCCCAATACATAAACCAATGTCTGTTTCCGACATGTCTAGCCGGATGACCGCGATATAGAACCATTACAAGATCGAGGTCAGCCTACAGTTTACTGACCACAGGCGGCTATGCACTCCTCCCTGCTCTGGAAGTTGTTTTCGTTTCCCAAGCATCCCCCATATGTAAAAAACCGACACGATTTCATGTGTGGGATGTAAGCCCATCTCAGATACGTTGCCTTGCAAGGTCCCGTGTCCGGTGGAAGCGTGCAAATATCACCTGCAACAGAAGAGATTTGTTACAAGCTATAATCTCAGTGACAGCCAACTTACTGCAATCAAGACAAAGCAGACAGACAAGAAATGTTACTTATCAAAAATAAAATAACAGTAACAAATAATATATTTAAACATTGTTACACATCTAATAAAGATACATTTTGTAAGCATGCAATGGTCCTTTATATTCTCAAACATTTTTAATTATTACATTAGAGCTAATGTTCCCTAAAACAGTGCTTCTCAAAGTGGTAGTTCGTTGACCGGTGCCGGTCCGTGGACCATCAGCCGCCGGTCCGCGGAAGTTATCAAGAAATTTGAAATAAATCACATTATAATTTGTCAGATTCCCTTAAGTTTGAGAACCAACAAGAGAACGTATCAAATTGTCAAAGCGCTTGTGATCTCACCGCCAGCTCTCGTGTGGTATGTCCGCCTATCACGTTGGCAATTCTGATGGTATGTGTGCGATATCAATATAAGGATGACTTAAAGGAAGAGTACTTATTATTCTCTACATCATACCAAACAAATACAACTAGTTCTGAAATATTCAAAGCCTTTCACGATTACATTGTTGGCCAATGTTAGATAGAATTTAAATATTGTTTTGATGTGTGTTTGGATGACGCTGCAGCAATGTCTGGGCGGGGTTCCAAAGTTGTTATTAAGATTAAGGAATTAGCACCAGAGTACAAGTTATCCCAATGTTTAGCCACCAAGAAAAGTCAACAGAACTAAACAACGTGCTCGCAGGAAGCCTGTAAAAGATGTGTACCATGTTGGGGCAAATGCTTTAATTTCAAGATTATTTGCTGCATTAGGTGACGAAATAGAGGCGGAATACTAACAGCTTTTACTGCATGCTGATGTGCGTTGGTTGTTTCGAGGCAAAGTACTCTCAATATATTTTTAATTGTGACGGAGCTCGAACAGTTTCTACGGAAGAAAAATCTGATTGGTCTTAACTATTTCGAAATGCCAAATTAACAGTAAAGTTGGTTTGACTGTCTGATATATTTGCCATTTTTTTTAATGAGCTCAATATCTCCATTCAAGGAAGGATGGCTTCATTATTTACTATGGAAGTCAAGTTTGATGGACAGAAATAATAGCTAGAAATGTTTTAACATAATAGAGTCATAAAAGGGCCTGCAGATTGTTTCGATATGTTTCACAATTGTGCAGTGACTATCAATAATGCAGAGTTTGGTGTGCCATCTCTACAGAAAGTTATCATTAAGCAATTAACAAAATTAATTGACCGTTTTGAGTTTTACTTTCCGACAGAAGGTAAAGATTGGTTCGAAGTTTGACTTGTATATTACTAATACATTGTCGGAGTTGGACGTGGGTACAGGTTTAAAAATGAATTTCGTAGCTATGACCATTTTGGATTCACGTGTGTGCTGAATATCCTGAACTTGCCGAAATTGTTCTTAAGGCCTTTCTCCCATTTCTTTCTGGTTTTTCACCATGAGCATTATTAAGACAAAGTACAGAAACAGTATGAGTGTTCGTTCTCCATATCGTGAAGCACTGACCTCAATAGAGCCAAGACTTGACAAACTTGCAACAAATAAACAGGCTCACCCTACTCATTACTTTCAGTTAATCTTTGAGCGTAAACGTACACATGTTCTTATTTATAGTTAATACATTATTTTTTTAAAGATAAATGAATATGACGTTTTATATTAAATTTTAATTTCTCTTTAATTAAAATGTAGACTTAATTAAATCGGGATACAAATTTATTAAAGTTCTGTCAATTTTAAACAAATAGAAACAAAAACGATGGCTGTCATTATCAACACATTTGTATACTAAATGAAGACGGTCGTGAATGGACATTAACTAAAGTTATCAAGGCTTAAATTTATTCTTTTTCTAAATCTTTCGATGCCATGTAGCATAAAACAAACTGAATTTATGCTTAATCTTGGGCTTTGGGCCATGTAGGGGCTCATTTTGCTAACATGTCAGTACTGGAAAATAGTGCACCAGTCCGTGGAGCTATTGAAAATATTCCTGTCGGTCTGCCATACGAAAACGTTTGAGAGGCACTGCGCCTAAATGACACGACGAGACATAATTGAGCACAAGTTAGAAACACCTTGACATGAGTGTATCAAAAACTTGATAGACACAGCAATATACTTTACACATTCTAGGCATGCAGTCTTATTAGTATATTAAACACAAGATAAACACACACACTAATCAAAGCTAAACCCACACCAACCAAAGCTAAACACACAGCAACCCAAGCTTAATACACAGTAACACAAGCTAAATACACAGCAACTCAAGCTAAATACACAGCAACCCAAGCTAAATACACAGCAACCCAAGCTAAATACACATCAACCCAAGCTAAATACACAGCAACCCAAGCTAAATACACTTCAACACAAGCTTTATGCATAGCAATACAATCTAAACACACATCAACCCAAGTTAAAGACATACCAACCCTATCTAAACACACGGCAACACAAGCTAAATACATAGCTAAACACACATCAACCAAAGTAGAACACATACCAGACCTATCTAAACACATAGCAACCCAAGCTAAATACACTGCAACACAAGCTAAACACACAGCAATCAAAGTATATAAAGCAACAGGCTAGTTACTCATTAACATCGGCAAAAACAAGTTCTATGACAAAGCACGCATAATATTTTGAGCGACTAACTTACGGGCTTGACGAGACAACTGCAGACATCTGAGACCGAAAAGACAAAACAAGACAAACTTTGAGTTCATGTTGGCGACTGACGGACTCTGTGGAACCAGCTCTTAAATACAGGCAGTAATATTTGGGATTCGGGGTTATATGAGATGGCAGTGATGGAATCGACCATTCAGAAGACACTGAACAGTCTGCGAATCGAATATACGTGTACTCAAACACATACTAAGTCAAGTAATCTAATATACCTTATATTATCATTGAGATATTGATTGGATTTTAACAAATATTCAAACGCAAAGATGACAAAGGCGTATCATTGTCTGGACGAGCGCAACAGTAATATTATAAGGATTTCTTATACAGATATTGTGAGCTACTTTAGTCAATTTATGATGAGACAAATTTGTTTTATCTTTTCAATCACTTTATTTTAGGGCTGTTGACGATTAATTTAGATTTAATCGTTATTTTTTGAAAAATGAATGGTTAATTAATCGTTATTTTCCATCAAAGCCAAAAATTTAAATTTTTGATGTCATAAGTAACACGTATTAAACGTTCTTGTTTAAAATCTAAACAACACTGGAATGTCTCTTTTATATGTCATTTTTAAACAACTGCGATAAAAACAAGTGTGTTGACATTATTTGGTTCAAGGAACAAGCAGATCTAATTGACAATTAATCAGCAGAGCTGAAAAATCAATCATTCACATGGAACTGAGGTAACTGTTGTGAACAAAAAATATTTTGGCTAGGAGTGACATTATCGGATATCACTGTTCATTTCAACCATTGTAGAGGGTTAATGGAGTCAGGAATTTTCATCTCCATTTTGTAACGCTGTAACTCATCAGATGAGCTGTCGTTATTTTCTGTCTCTGAGCCAGATTCCATTACTTCCATTAGCTTAATATGCTTTTCATTTGGTTTGATAAGTTGGTGAAGTGTTAGAATCAGCAAACTTTATAAAGATTTTAAACATTCCCGTCAGTAAATAGTTTTAAAGCAAAATGTTAGTGTAATTGTCAGGAAATTTATTATTTATCGTCCACTATTTTTATTTATTTATTTTTAAAAAACTTTTTGACTTCCAATAATTTTTAAGTATTGGGTCGATTAATCGTAAAAAAAATTATTTAGTTAAAATGTTTAACGATTAATAGAAAAATTAAACGTTCATTTCCTCAGCCCTACTTTATTTCTTGAAAACATAATTTTTCCATACGCTGTAACACTCAAATATATAATTGTTTTAAAATCCTTTATATTAACTTGTGGTGTCTGCAGTGGCGGCGTTAGGTAAGCGCGGGGCCTAGTGCCAGCAATGACCCCGCGGGGCCAGAGTACTAGTAAAGATCGCTAAGCACCAGTATGCTATGGTATTTAAAAATGTGAAATATCTTGATTATTGTGTAATTTTAATACCGCGTGTCACCTTTTTATTAAATTATTACAAGTTCATTATTACCGAGACACTGCAATTCCGATGACACAGTTTTCTAAAAATAACTATTTTAGTAAATCTATTGTGAATGACGTGTAAACAAATAAAGGGGATTGGCTGAATGGTACATCTGACCTATTTTCCGCTAACGGTGTAATGCTTTCAAAGACGTCTAGAGCTACGCTACGGAATTTGACCTTCAAAAAGGATTACAAGAGTGCCTCTTTCGTTTCTTTACAATCGTTTCCAGCATACGTTCTACCATCCACTCTTTGGCTCTACATGTATAGGCTATTAACCAGGATGAGACATGTTCAGGACCGAAACGCGGGACCTACCTAAGCGCGGGGCCTGGGGCAGTCGCCCCAATTGCCACCCTCAAACGCCGCTCCTGCATTGACAGTACATGTAAAAAATATAGATCTAATGACGATCGGTTCGCATTATGTTAAACACGTTTTACGAGACATAGAATCTAACTTGACTTTTGTATTTGTGGATTGTTTTGCCCTGTGTAGTATAATAAACATCCTTATAATTAAGTCTCGATTATAAAGGATTTATAGCGAAAAACTTGTTTTTTTTACGGGTTTTTAAAAATTATCTATCTATCTGGCGATCCATGCATGTATCTCAAAACAACAAGAGTAATTTGTGTATGGTCTCCATATTTTTTTAAAAATGCATTTAACAAGTCAATACGTGAGTCTAACAGAGAATCTAGTTTCAATTAATAATTGGTCATGAATTATAATTTTAAAAATATACTTAAAATTCTGTAATGTAGCTTTTCCAATGATATTATTTATTGCATTAATAAAAGACCAAATTGGAGGTGTTTTGTTTGTTTGTTTGTTTGTTTGTTTTTTCTATCATGATAACTCAGTATCATCCCTCTGGAATTCCTTCCATCGTAAACCCAAATTTTAATGTATACTGCTAATTTATAATCGTTTATCCTTTTTTCCCGTGAAGTACCTAAATGTTCCATATATCCTTTATTTCCATCACCATCAATACATTGAAAAATGTGTTCTATATCTCAGGAACCAGGAACACACCTTAGTAATTTGTTCTATATCCCAGGAACACACTTAAGTTAACATTCCTACTTCATTGATGTCACATATTGAATGATAATTTCGAACGCTTCAATTACTGTAAGTGCATCGTTTAATTTAATGCAAAAGACAAGCGTATAGAAGATGAGCAAGGTCTGAGGTGGGGCAAATATACATCATTTTAAACGAAGTTTTAAGTTAGCAAGTGGTTCTCAAGCAATGTCAGATACTACCTATACACTGCACCGTGTTTTTTAGATGCAATGTCTCACGTGCTATTTGTATCATTCTGTCAACTTATCTGCGTTTTGAGATCTTCTGGAATAACATGTTTTCCTGCGCAAAAGCTAAATTATTATAAACATCCGACACTAAACGTTTCTAAAGACTATAATAAGGAGAATAAAAAAAGCTTCGTCAAAATTTGTTTACGATAGCTGCATGTGATTTAATGTCATTAAAATGGGATAAACTGAGGGAACAAATTATAAAAATGTGCTTTAGAGATTTTTGTATCTATCAGGTGAGAGGCTCTGTGTCTTCAGGAAATATAGTTAGCTTATCTTTAAAGTGAAAGACGCATCTTCTATACATATTACGTTCCTTTTACGGGTTAATAATCCTAATACGGATTATTACCTTCCTCGTTTATAGGCCTTTTTTCTAAAACCTGAAAACGTCACAACTCAATGAGTAATGTTCTATTTTTAGATTAAATTTTAGCGGAACAATTATTGAAGCATAAATACATTCGAATGAACGGACTATAGCCAGGGGCCCGGATGGGGGAAGTGTACACATGTTTGCACAAACCCTTGAAAATGTCATACATTAAATAAATCTTATTTATTAATCTGATCGCTATTCAGCGCCGATAGTCTTGATAATCGAAAAACTTTATTTGAATAGCTCACTAAGAGAACACATTAAAGAATATTGCTAATATTTTTTAAAATTTCCTATTACTGGTAAGCTCTGCTGGCCGTGTAGAAGAGTTTAGGCTTGTTTTGCAAGCGATGTCGGGATCGATTCCCAGTGGTGGATTTTTTTTCTTTTTAAATCCAATTTTAAAATACCGGCAAACACTTCAAACAGATATTTCTTCGTGTTCGTTTTTTTAAAATGATTAATATTTTTCGTTCGGAAAGCCGTTCCCATAGTATAAACAAAGCTTAAGCAAGGAGCCAATGGACTATTTAGTTACAGTCTTATAATAGCTGTTAGCAGTCATTTTATTTAAAGGGACGTTGGCTGGATAATGCCCCCGTTTGATTGCAGCCAGGGGCCCCGTGCAGTCTTAAGCCGCCCCTGAGTCGAATCAATATGTTCTCAAAATTGTTAGCAAAGTAAAATTGCGGAACTTTTCGTTTCGGCAAGTTCAATAAGCTGTCTTAAATTTACGAAAATTAACAAATAGCTGATAATAAGTCTTTTTAATGTATCTAAATGATTTATCCGACAACATCTCACCAATAACAAAAGTTAGGTTATTTGCTGATTATTGTATAATCTATAGAACAATTAAATCAGAACAAGATAGCAAAATTTTACAAAAAAGACTTAGATGAATTTATAAAATGGGAAACTAACTTGAGTATACCTTTCCACCCCAAAAAAGTGTCAACTGTTTAGAGTAATAAAGAAAGGGGCCGTCCATAAAGTACGTCACACTCCAGAAGGGTAGGGGGTGTAAGAAAGTGTGACAGTTTGCAACAGGGGGAAGGGAGTTTTCCGGCCATGTGTGATGTCACGGTGTTTTATGTTAAATTTTAGTTATTTTGTTAATAAAAAATATATGTTTCTACCGAAAGCTTGACGCACTTGGGGGGGGGGGGGGGGAGGTCCAAGATTTGTAACAGTTTGTGACAGGGGGGAGTTAAAAATTGCGTGACGTACTCAATGATAAAGCGTAACAAAGAAAAAGAAACAAATAAATTCAAAATATTTCATTCATGGAAAAGAACTGACCCAAACTAAAGATGCAAAATACACGGGAATCATAATAAATTAGGAACTATCATGAAATCCCAATGGCAATGAAATAATAAAAAAAAAAATGAAACAAAACTTAGGCTTTATAAAAATAAACTTTTACAAATGTAATAAAGATAGGAAACTAAAATCCTACCTCCACTTGGTGAGACCTATACTAGAATATGCAGCTTCTGTATGAGACCCATCCACCAAAGAAAACATTGATAAGCTAGAACAAATTTAAAAAAAAGCTGCAAAATTCAAATTCATTACTGGAGAATATTCAAAACTGACAAGAATAACACCATTAGTTAAATAATTAAACCTTGAAATAATAAATGATAGAAGAACCAAGAGTAAATTAGTAATTATACATAAAGTAATTAATTCTAATTTATAACACAAAGATAACTAAATACAACCCTCAGATAGACGTAAGGATGAAAACACTTAATTATTCCGTATGCAAGAACAAACACAAAGATTTTCTTTCCTTTCGTTCAGAATTCGGGCGTGGCATGGGTTGCCTGAAGAAACCAGGAAAACCAACACTTTATCAACGTTTAAAACTCTAATAAGAATGCAGGTCTAAGCACAAACCATAGATAAGCGTAAGACGCAATAATCTTCTGTGTAGCATGAGCGTCTTCGAGAGATAAGATAAGATTTACAACTTTCCCACTTCAGATTGTAACAAAACCACCATCAACAACAACACCACAAACACCATCAACAACAAAAGGACTTATCAGAACATTTTCCGTGCACAAACATTGATAAAAAAAATTGAAAGATATTCTTATGCTTTCTTGTAATATTTATTGGTTTTATATTGATGAGATCATCTTGGTGTGGAGATGTTTCTTGTTAGGGAGATATTTCTTATTGGTGTTATATGTTTTCTTGGATTGGTGTGGGCTTAGGAGTGAGGTGTTTCTTGGGTATAAGTTTTTCTTTTCTGGAGATTTCATGAAAGGGTTATACGTTTTTGGGGAAGTAATAATTGTTGGGGGGACTTTTCTTGGTGGGGAGACTTTTCTTGGTGGTGAGACTTTTCTTGGTGGGGAGACTTTTCTTGGTGGGGACATTTTTTTGACGTGGAGATGTTTAAGTTGTTTACATTTCAGCTTAAACCTACAGCAGATAAAGCTGTGGGATATTTTGAGACAATAAAATAAGTACCAGTTATTAGCGTAAAACTTTCATGAATGCAATTTAAAGACTTTTAAAGAGAGGATTTTTGTTTTAATGTCAGCCTAAAAAGAAAGAAAAAAAAACAACCCCACAACAAAATCACCACCTGCACTACCAATAACACCAACAACATAGGACCTTTATGTACCTCCGAAAGTTAGGGCCAGTGGGGGACTTTCAAATTCGGACCCCCTTCCCTAGCTACGACACTGCATCTATATTTAAATAAGCTGAAGCGTTGTGACAATTAGTATTAATGAGAAACGAGACAAGCGTTACATTAAGTTTTTCAATAGAACGTTAGGATTTATCGAATGTAAAAGACATATATAAACAAATATAACATTTGTTTGACCATGGTGGAGCCCAAAGGCCAGCACCCATAAAGCTATCACACGAGAAGTTACAAGTATAGGCGCCCGGACAACAGGGAGCGAAACACATAAAAATCAGTCAACAAATTAAAATAATTGAAAAGTACTTAAAACTTAAAAGTCTTATCATAAAGCCCAGTTTACAAAACACTGCGAAGGGATTGTCGCTATGTTCACAAGATCTGACAAGATGTTACCTGTTGGTGATTGACTGGGTGGAGAGAAAAAACTTGAATCAATACTCCACAAGTTGTGCTGTTGTTGTCACGGGTCATTCAGTGGTTAGACCTCCAGTGAGTGATGGGTGTAGATTCTGGGATATGTTACTGCTGTTGGTCGTTTGCTTGACATCATCTGGTGAGTTGACATACACTCCCACATACACAGTGGCGTAGCTAGGGTCTTCTGCGCCCGGGGACATGACACAAAGTCTGCACCCCTTGTCGGACCAACAGATTCTGGGGGCTCAATAAGCCCCCATAAAAATTTAGAAATTTTACGGTTATAGGGTTCATTGTAATGTATTGTAATGAAATAAAAAAACAGACCAATATTTCCCTATACGATTTCAAACAATCTATTATAATTTTTTTTATACTATTTGTACATGACAGGAATAGACATAGTCTAAAAAAAATTGATCGTCCTTAATTTGGCTGTCGCAAACTCGACAATCACGTTGTCAAAACTAATATTTTCAAGTGTTTCTCTTTCGATGCTAAGGGTGCAAGATCCCTCAGACGATCTTGTCCCTTTGAAGCGGGAAAATAAGACAAAATAAGTTGCCGTTTGCTGACAGACCGGTCACAGCTTGAAAACAGCAATTGTTAGAAGTATTGGCAGGGAAATGTGCAGATTCGTAAATGTGTCATCGTTTTATGAAACAATAAAAACCAAGAAGATCCAAAAAGAGTTTCCGGTAGAACTTCAGTCCGGGTACTGAGCAGCATTTTGCAGACATCAATTTCTGTGCACAATTCGTGACCATTGTCGTCAGTGTTGTAGACATTTCCAAAATCTAAGCAATTATGACAAAGTGTATCGACTTTTGTCTCAGCGAGAAGAGTTTTGACGTTTAGTAAAAGTCCAAACTTGGTATTTAGGTTTTTTAGACGATAAACCCGTATTGATATCTCCTATTGGAGTCTATCAATTACGCTGTTCGTAACTCTTACAATTTCTTATTCTGCATACAATGTTGCCCCTCTTGCTAATTCTCCAGGCATCTCTCGATGTTGTCTAATCTTTCTGTCAACCTTGTTTTCCCAAGTTGTGCATCTCGTTTTTCCATTGTTCACCTGGCTCGAATTATCATGAAAGTTGACAAGTCCTTTCTCGGGCGGTTCAAAATGAGATGATGCTTCCTTGAAATTCATATTAGGATCCTGCAACCAGTTCTGGACAAGATCGATTTTCCCAAGTATGAGTTTTGGCCACCTGCCTTAAGTGTGATTTGAGTTTTGGTCATCAACCTTATTTGTGTTTTGAGTTTTGGCCATCAGCCTTATGTATAATTTCAGTTTTGGCCATCAGTCATATGTGTGATTTCAGTTTTGGCCATATGTGTAATTTCAGTTTTGGCCATCATTCATATGTGTGATTTCAGTTTTGGCCATCAGTCATATGTGTGATTTCAGTTTTGGCCATCAGCCTTATGTTTGATTTGAGTTTTGGGCATCAGCCATATGTGTGATTTGAGTTTTGGCCATCAGCCTTATGTTTGATTTGAGTTTTGGCCATCAGCCATATGTGTGATTTCAGATTTGGCCATCAGCCTTATGTTTGATTTGAGTTTTGGCCATCAGCCTTATGTGTGATTTCAGTTTTGGCCATCAGCCATATGTGTGATTTCAGTTTTGGGCATCAGCCATATGTGTGATTTCAGTTTTGGCCATCAGCCTTATGTTTGATTTGAGTTTTGGACATCAGCCATATGTGTGATTTCAGATTTGGCCATCAGCCTTATGTTTGATTTGAGTTTTGGCCATCAGCCTTATGTGTGATTTCAGTTTTGGCCATCAGCCATAAGTGTGATTTCAGTTTTGGCCATCAGCCTTATGTTTGATTTGAGTTTTGGCCATCAGCCTTATGTGTGATTTCAGTTTTGGCCATCAGCCATATGTGTGATTCCAGTTTTGGGCATCAGTGATATGTGTGATTTCAGTTTTGGACATCAGCCTTATGTTTGATTTGAGTTTTGGCCATGAGCCATATGTGTGATTTCAGATTTGGCCATCAGCCTTATGTTTGATTTGAGTTTTGGCCATCAGCCTTATGTGTGATTTCAGTTTTGGCCATCAGCCATAAGTGTGATTTCAGTTTTGGCCATCAGCTATATGTGTGATTTCAGTTTTGGCCATCAGCCATATGTGTGTTTTAAGTTTTGGCTATTAGCCTTAAGTGTGAATATTAGACGTGTACCTATTACTCTAAGCCTAGACTAAAGAGTTAACTTTATCATAGCTTTAAACCTTAACTATAAATTAATGCATCACAGTTATTCTTGGAAATTCCAGGCCAGTATTTGCGTTTAATGGAAGGTAAAGTCCTAAAGGATAGATGAATAATTTGACATCAATGAGTTCAGTAGTGTTGTTTTCGTCGACGAAAACTAAAACTAAAACCTTCGATAACGAAAATGTTGACTTTTTCGTCAACGAGAACTAAAACTAAAACTAAAATTAGCAGCAAGACTAAAACTAGACGAAAACTAAATCTGGTAGACAAAAGACGGAATAAAAACTGAAACTAAAACTCCCCAACGAAATAAAAACTAAAATCCCCATTTATCGTTCTTTTCCGATACTGCGGTCTGCGGGCGAACCATGTATTTTACGAAATTATTATGAATTATAACCTAAGACATATCTAATTTCTTTGATGGTCACGCATGCGCATCAACTGGGTGATAATCAGTGCTGCCAGCACTAGGTTTTTCAACCTAGATCTAGGGTGTTGTTTTGTTACCTCGTCTAAGTTTCTAGGTTTTTTATTTAAAAATAGTCATAATCTAGTGTTTTTTTAAAATACTTTTTTTAAAAAAAATAGTAAATATCATTTAATATGCGATGTGCCGAAAATACAGGTTTACTCGAAGGCGATAAAGTTGTTATGTCATCAGTAATTCCAGCACTTATGGACATAGTAGACTATCATCTTCTTGAGGCACAGTCCGATTAAGCTCTGGACGCATCACTAAAAGAGCTAGCAGTCACCTTTTTGGATGGCTTGAGGCGACGATTTGAGTTTGCGTTGGTACCAGAGTCTGATATATTTTAACCTATACCTTCTGCAGCTTGGCTGCCTAATCCTACAACTGTGCCAGCACTGTTCATTTCAGGAAAAGAGCATCTTCTAAATGCAGCAAAACAGTTTGTGAAGCGAGAAGAAACTGCTTCAGCAGCAGCAGCCACAGTAAGTGTGCACAGCTTGGTCAAGTGCTTTCAGCTGCTGGTCAGCCTATTCCTAACCGAAATATCACTGCAACTGCGTTAGTTCAACAGGCATGACTACATCTGGACCTCCTCTCAAGCGCTTCAAATCCCTGACGCAACACATTGCGAACACCACACCCATCACTAATATTATATCTGCAGTTCGTGGGCCTGAAGACGAACTGGCAGATTATTTGTTGCACTATCAAGAAGCTGCCACAGCAGTCAGTGAGGATGGCAATGGTTTAAGCTA
>MUZC01001686.1:25498-35827 GCA_002072015.1 Radix auricularia
AGAGAGTCATTATTTCATGTAGAGAGCCATTAGTTCATGTAGAGAGCCACTAGTTCATGTAAAGAGCCATTCGTTCATGTAGAGAGCCATTAGTTCATGTAGACAGCCATTAGTTCATATAGACAGCCATTAGTTCATGTAGAGAGCCACTAGTTCTTGTAGAGAGCCATTAGTTCATGTAGACAGCCATTTGTTCATTTAGACAATCATTTGTTCACACATATACAGCCATCAGTGCATACACACATCTTAAGTTAGATCAATGAGATGTGTGTCACGTGACAGCTCCTCAAACATTACTCACGGTGATGTGCAACGCCTGGTCGTGTATTGACCACAAAAATCAAGGCGACGACAGCAACAATGTCTCCTTTGAGAGAAAGTTCGCCTACATGATCCGACCCCCCCCCCGTCAACGGAGCAGGCTGGTGGTTATTGGTGTAAGGTGTGTGGTTTAAATCCCATTTTGTCTGATGGGATTATGTGAACGTATCAAAGTCATGATGAGAAATCTGTCATCGATTTATAGTGGGAAAACTGTAAGGGCTTAAAATCTGTATTTTTTGTATGTTAGGATGGTGATATCCCTCAGATTTACACACGAACTTCATCCAAAGTACATATGTGCGTTTCTTTTCCACTGTTTGTAAATAGATGTTTATGATTAAACCCGTTGTAAGAAAAGAGTTTTTCCCAGTTTCAAGCAACAACAAGAACTTTTTTTTATAAAAGTTTTCAAGTTTTACTTTCTTTTTTTTTTCAGATTGTGAAATGGATTTTAAACATTTAAATTAGGGCTGTTACCGATTAATTTAAATTTAATCGTTAACTTTTGAAAAATTACCGAATAATTAATCGATAATTTTGATCAAGCCAAAAATAAGATATATGACGTCATCAACTAAAAATTTCAAGGGAAGTAACAAAAACAGGCAATTGACATTTTTAAATTTAAATTTAATTAGTTCACATAATGTCGATAAATTTAAAATTTGTTATTGCAAATTAAGAAAAAACAATGTATAATTTTTTATATCATTTTCCTTATAAAAACAGATTTCTTTCAAAGTTTACTTTTTAAAAATCTTTTTTTTTCAATGGAGAAGTATGTAGGTAAATAAAGCAAACTATTGTTAATTATTAATAATTACTTATTTATTAACAAATCGCACGAATTGTTTAAAACATGTTCATAAAATTTAATCACTATTTTATCGATTGAAATAATTTTAATCAATAATTTTTTTTACCGATTAATCGAGAAATTAATCGATAATTTCCGCAGCCCTAATTTAAATAATTATTTAATATATTTTCTTACACTTGTAAACTTGTCTCTGGGTAGTTTTGACATGGGAGGGTAGATGATGTAAGATGTAAATAAAATTTAAACACATTTTGTTTGTTTATTTGTGCACTGATGAAAGCGTTGACTGAGACATCTAAAACCATATATAGTTAATTATTAATGCATCAATTGTTAAGTTAAAAAAAAAAGAAACTGAAATAGTTTGTTTACTGTATACCTTGTATCTATGGCGGATTAAGGGGGGGGGCTGAGCGGGCTAAAGCCAAGGGCCCCCGACGGTTTGGGGCCCCCAAACTTTTTATATTTTATAATAAAAATGTACAAATGTTCGCACGAACCCTTGAAAATATAATAAATTAAATAAATTTATAAATATTATTATCTATTAAACTGATCGCAATTCAGGCCTGACTCTGACAGTCTCAATATCTATAAAAACTTGGCTCACTTAGAGAATATAGTATAAGATATAGTTTATATTTTTAAAATTTCTAAGGTTAGACAATCTCCGCTGGCCGAGTGGAAAAAGTACAGGCTTGTGATGCAAGCGGTCTCGGGTTCGATTCGCAGCTGTGGAATGTTAACAATTTTCTTTTCACACTCAAAATTTAATACAGCAACGAACATTTTAGAAAGTTATTTCTTCGTATTCGTTTTTTTTCTTCATTATTATTATTTATTTACAGTCTTATATTAGCTGTTAGCAATTATTTTATTTTAAGGGACGCTGGCTGGATAGGGCCCCCGTTTGATTGCAGTCAGGGGCCCCGTGCAGTCTTAATCCGCCCCTGCCTTGTATTATATGTTAAAACTTTAGGGAAGTCGAACTCTGTATATAATCATATAAGAAATTTATTGTTTGAATGGATTTAAAATCAGTTGTGCTACCACCTGCTTCAGTCTGTCCAGTAAACCTGTGCTTCTCTAAGTGCTGGTCCTGGGACCAGTGCCGACTATCCGCTGCTTGTCTTCGGACCGGTGCTGGTCATCCGCTGCTGGTCCTCGGACCGATACCGGTCATTTACTGCTGGTTCTCGGACCGGTACCGGTCATTTACTGATTGCCCTCGGACCGGTGTCGTTCATTTACTGCTGGTCATCGGACCGGTACAGGTCATTTACTGCTGTCCTCGGACCGGTACCGGTCATTTACTGATAGCCCTCGGACCTGTGTCGTTCATTTACTGCTGGTCCTCGGACCGGTACCGGTCATTTACTGCTGGTCCTCGGACCGTTGCCGGTCATCTGCTGCTGGTCCTCGGACCGGTGCCGGTCATCCCCAGATGCTCCACGGACCGGTGCCGGTCATTTACTGCTGGTACTCGGACCGGTACCGGTCATTTACTGCTGGTAATCGGACCGGTGCCGGTCATCTGCTGTTGGTCCGCAGAAGTTATCAAAAAGGATTTTATTATATTATTTTAATACGGCATTTGCAACCATCAATACAAACCCTGTAGAATATCTCGAATTTTCGGCTATAAGTATAAGCACATAAAATGAAAGTAATAAAATGAAATAAATTACGTTTTGCAAACATGTCAGTACAGGGAAAATAGTTCCAGTCCCTGGAGCAATCGATAAAACTCATGCTGGTCCGTGGCACTAAAATGTTTGAGAAGCACTGAAGTAAACGAATTTACAACCACATAGGGCTAGGTTGTTCCCCTATGAGATTAGGAGATCCTGCCCCGCACTCCTCTCTATTGTAACGCTCATATAATGACGTCATTAAAAATTGAACCCAAAGCTTGAGAAAATTCCGGGGTAACCGATTCGGACATATCTGTTTAAAGGGTTTTTTTTTGTTTTTGTTTTTAGCGCATTTTCGAGATGTCGAAATCGCTATTTCACCCGTTTTGTCCGTCCGTCCGTCCGTCTGTCTGTCATCACCCTTGATCTCAGCATCCATAAGTCCTAGACCCATGATGTATATATGTTTTTTGTATGCCCTGACCTGCAATTTGTGCATCAACACTCAGTTACTCGATCCGTTAAAAAACCCCGTTAAAACTACCAAAAAATATTTCGAATCGAGAGGTAACACTAGCGCAGGGAACGGCCGCCATTGCCGGAAGTCGAATGCACGATCCTTCCAGCATTGAAGAGTGGTGCGAAAGGGTGCAAAAGAATTAGTTGCTTTTTTTTTAGTTGACGTCATTAGAATATGTGTAAAAGTTTAGAGAGTTTTACGTCATCATTTGTGGTGACTTGTAGTTGGATTAAAGAGAAAATAATTTTTTTTTAAAATGTAAAGAAATGACTTTTAAATAAAAAAAAATGTCAGGTATATTCATTACACAAGAAAATTCATAAAAATATGTCTAAAATCTAAACACAATTACTGATAACTACATAATTCTGATATCTAACATAAGTACTGATACATAATACGAAAATGCGCTAACACGTCCTGAATTCCAATAGGTACCAGGCGTAACATGATTTTTTAAAATAAATTCTGCTTTTCTGTGAAGTAATAATAATCATAATAATAATAACAACCCCTTTTGAAACCATGACACCCTGTGAGGAAAGTGAAGAAGCCTTAACAAAATGTTATTTAGCCACCACTAACGAGTATAAGATTATGTGGCTAGCTCAATGCCCGGAGGCCCAGCGCGCTACCGCTAGACCACCGCGCGCATGCATTTCTTAAATGTACGTTAAATAAAATTAGCCAATTAGGATGTAAATAGTTCATCGGTCTGAGCAATTGCAAACACTATGTGTAGTAAAAAGCTGTCATCTGTGACAAGAGATTCGGTTTATCAGTTCCACTTTATATAGGCGATGTGCTTGAGTTGACCACGGGTCAGTTGTTGGGTCAAGTGTGGGAGATCGTGTGGGTGACCATGGGTTAGGAGTGGGACACCGCGTGGGTGACCATGTGTGAGGAGTGGGAGATCGCGTGGGTGACCATGTGTGAGGAGTGGGAGATCGCGTGGGTGACCATGTGTGAGGAGTGGGAGATCGCGTGGGTGACCATGTGGGGGGAGTGGGAGATCGCGTGGGTGACCATGTGGGGGGAGTGGGAGATCGCGTGGGTGACCATGTGTGAGGAGTGGGAGATCGCGTGGGTGACCATGTGGGGGGAGTGGGAGATCGCGTGGGTTACCACGTGGGGGGAGTGGGACACCGCGTGGATGATCATGTGTGAGGAGTGGGAGATCGCGTGGGTGACCATGTGTGAGGAGTGGGAGATCGTGTGGGTGACCATGTGTGAGGAGTGGGAGATCGCGTGGGTGACCATGTGTGAGGAGTGGGAGATCGCGTGGGTGATCATGTGTGAGGAGTGGGAGATCGCGTGGGTGATCATGTGTTATGAGTCGGAGATCGCGTGGGTGATCATGTGTGAGGAGTGGGAGATCGCGTGGGTGATCATGTTGGAGTAGTGGGGCACCGCGTGGGTGATCATGTGTGAGGAGTGGGAGATCGCGTTGGTGATCATGTGTGAGGAGTGGGAGATCGCGTGGGTGATCATGTGTGATGAGTCGGAGATCGCGTGGGTGATCATGTGTGAGGAGTGGGAGATCGAGTGGGTGATCATGTGTTATGAGTCGGAGATCGCGTGGGTGATCATGTGTGAGGAGTGGGAGATCGCGTGGGTGACCATATGGGAGGAGTGGGAGATCGCGTGGCTGACCATGCGTAAGGAGTGGGAGATCGCGTGGGTGACCATGCGTTATGAGTCGGAGATCGCGTGGGAGACCATATGTTATGAGTCGGAGATCGCGTGGAGGACCATGAGACAAAATGTTTGCTTAAGGTCCCGTTCTTGTCTTTTATTTTTGCATATTCCTTACTAGTTTTATCATCTTCTCCACAGGTGATCACACAATAAACATGATGAAGGACACAGAAGTGAACCGGACAAACGAGTTATGACATATCAAGACAACCTTATCATGGTAGTAGAAGGTTCGTTATTAAGAGGCCACACTCCAAAACATTTTAATTGTGTTCATATTATTGTTAGTAGCTGGGAACAGGTCATGTATACTGTGAAATACAGCACGTTGAACGAAAACTGACAATGTCCCCGGGTCTTCCTTGACTTGGATTGCGTGCGTCCAATGATTTCATCTATTATTGATAGCCAGCCACGCTGCTGAGCCCCAACACAGTCCAGCGTGCTACAAAACCTCGCGACTTTACCGAAGCATTGTCACACCAAGTCGAGGCTTTCTTTACATGACGTGCTGATGGCCTTGATGAGGTCAAAGTCCACCGAGTTCTCCCCGCACAGGTCAATGACATCCAGTGTCCGGCAGCTCCAGGAGGCGCTCTACACCCACCTGGATGACCTTGAGAAGAAGGACTTCATCGAGGCGCTGAGCACCTACGGGACCCAGAGGGACATCTTCGAGCTGGTCAACTCCCTTAGGAAGATCCTCAACACGCCAGTCAAACGGCAGTTGTTTCCCTTGGTCAGGCTGGTGCTCAGGCATGGCGACGTGGAGGCGTTTGATTTGTTGACAAGGTAACGTGGTGGAAGATGATTGGTTGAATGACTTTAGACGTGTGGTGGTAGATGATTATTTGAATGACTTTGGAGATGTGGTTGTAGATGAAATGTTAAAAGTTTTGAGATGAGTTGAGTTGAAATAAAAGGGTTTTCGTTTTAGTATTTTAATATCATGTTGTTGTTTTTTTAATTGTTTTTTTTGTATAGTTTTTTTTATTATTATTATTTTGTTTTAAATTTTTTTTGAGGGGACAAAAAACCAACAGTTTTCTGAATGTATAGATTTAATAGCGTCCGATTTCAATTAAAACAAGACATGTTCGTGGGATGAGGCCAAACCTAATTGTATGAAAGCACCCGGTCTATTTGTGTAATTAAATTAACTTCTAGTCATATTTTGAATAAAAATTTTACAAGCTATAATTATTTTGAAAAGCAGTCTTGATGGAGATATATAAAACTGAAAAGTTTATTTCTGAAGACTTTATTGAAAGCTAAAGATACTGGCAAATTTATGGAAACAATGGAAATAATATTAATATTTCTCATTAGAAAAAAAACAAACATCCCCTTTCTGCATGGCTAAATGTTTTATGATAAGGTAAAGTGTTAACGACTATAAGGAGACAAAAAATCGCGTATTTAGTTACTCTTGACTCTTGAAGAGGAGTGTACCGGATTCAAAATTTTAAAATCCGACCACAGCCGGATTCCCCCAGATTTATGAAGTGAAATCCGACAAGAGCCGAAGGCGGAGCCAGATTTGTAAAAATGGCTGGATTTTCCAGAACTGGAGCTATTATATTTAAATATATTTTATGGATCTACCGGCCAGCCGGATATTGCCGGATTTATGAAGTAAGATTCTGCTGGAGCCAGATTAGTAAAAATGGCCTGATTCCGTATTATCTGGGGCCGGAGCTGAAATCCTGTACTCACCTACTCTTGACACTGTCTCTACTCACCAACACAGACCACTGACTGTGTCAGAGAAAAGCGTTATCTCATCCACAAAATTCTATTTATTATTATAGGCTTTTAAAGAGAAAATGTGGTAAAAGTAAGTATGGCCCAAGTCTCCGTACAGGACCGGCTTTAGATATACGCAAACAAGTCTGTCATGGTCCTTCGTACAACCAAAACTGTTCATATGTGACCAAGAAAAAAACAAGTAATAAAAACTCTAACTCTATCCAAGTATATCATTTAATATCTGAAGACACAAATATCCCAGGATATATTAAAATATCTGGAGTCAAATTTATCCCAGTCTGAAATTGAATTTCTGATTAGAACCGTTCGTCCCTTTACATGTATTAAAGCATGTGGGGACACATTTATCAATCGTTTTTCGTCATATCAGGGGAGATAAGCAAACCTCTACGCTGCCCCGCCCACACCTGTACAGACCTCATATGGCGGACATCAACGTATTGAACAAATTCCAGACGGCAAGAGCAGACGACCAGCACCAGGCCGAAGACAGGGCTGGGGTCAAATCTCCCGTGGTCAGCCTGCATCGCACCGGACACAGTTCTGGACGCGAGGAGAAACACAAGACAATGACGTCACGGAGATCGTCTCAGTCCAGGAGCCAGGCTGGTGGTGACAGTATTGAGGTGAGTGTCGGCACGCGTGTCGGCGGTGGCGCAGGATGTCTTGACGATCGTTACTGTTGTTGGTAATCGTTGGTGTTAGAAGTGACACGAGTGCTGTTGGTCTCTAGTTTCTGGTGTTCGATTGTCAGTGGATCCACGAGTGTCAGTTTTGCCACGAGTGTCATTGGTGCCAATATATCATACAGAATGGGACTGCATAAAGCTTTTTAATAAAAAAAAATTACACATATAGTTTGTTTTTTCATTGGTGCCAAGAGTGTCAGTGTTGCCATAAGTGTCAGTGATGCTAAGAGTGTCAGTAGTGCCAAGCCAAGAGTGTCAGTTGGTGCCACGAGTGTCAGTGATGTGTTAACTGAAACGCTTTTCCCTGACCCACATCCACAGATTGACCTTGGTGAGCCTGACGACAAGGATGCCAGGTTCGGGTTCACCATCAGGGGCGGCGTTGACATCGGTGTGGGCGTGTACGTCTCGTCCGTTGATAACGGAAGCCTCGCGCAGAAGAGAGGCTTGACCGTCGGTGACCTCATCGAGTCGGCCAATGACATCTCTTTCAGTGACGTCACCCACGATGAGGCAGCAAGGGTGAGGTTCAAGGACAATATCTTGAAGAAATTCTTATGTTCAATAGGGTTCTTCATTTCTAAAACCGGAAAACGTCATAGCTCATTTCGTAATGTTCTATTTTTAGATTACATTTTAGCGAAACAAAGTTTTGAGGCGTAAATACAGTCAAATCACTATGTTCTCAAAACTGTTAGACTAGTAAAATTACGAAATTGTTTTTTATTTTGCAAGTCCAATTAGCTGTCTTAAATTAACGAAGAATTAAAAATTAGCTAATAAGATTAATCATTCTCAATATACCTACATTCACGTATTGACTCGTATCTTTTATTACTTTTTTTATGAATTTTGTCCTTAAAAAAGATAAACTTAGATATGATATTTCTATTAATAGATTTCCGCAATATTATGTAAATACCTATGAGGCTCATTTCTTTTGCCTTTAAAATTATTTTAATAGATTATTTCAGTGTGTTTTTTGTTATTCGTTTTTCATAAACTGCTTTGAGGTGCGAACAGGGATTAAATGTGGAGGAAATTGTAAAAACTTAAGTGTATGATTTATTTCTTTTACATATGAAAGGTCTTTTTATTAAGTCTATTAGAGATTACTTATCTCTATCGATATCACTCCTCCCTCGTTCCTCATTCCTACATACAATATTGACTTCCATTTATTTGACTCTGATAATTACACTATTTAAAAAAGCAATTAGCCAGATAGAGTGAATTCTAGGAGCCATGCAACCGAGTACCCGCATACCCAACTCTTAATACTTTACTTATCCGTCTGATGATAAATACAAGCCAACTGTCAACGGATCATCAAAATAAAACACGAATCTGTCCCTGAATAATAATAAAAAAACAACAAAAAAACACACAAATCTATTCGCACATCATCATAATTAAACAAAACTCTGTTCCCAGATCATCAAGGCGGCCTCCAGGCTCCACCTGACCGTGTCACGAGTTGGTCGGGTCCCAGGTACAATGACCGTCCTAGAGACGTACACCTGGACCGACTCAAAGGGCAGACCCGTGTCACCTCCAACCGCGGGCAGCGGCATAGCCACGGGAGAGGATGACGGCAGAAAGAAGAGCGGGACTCTGATGTTGAAAGGGAGTGACGAGAGGAAGGTGTGTACGTTACACTAGAAGGTAGAATCAAGGATTACATGTGTACAAGAGTGAGTAGAATGGGGGATTAAATATGTATACGAAGGAAAATAATTGTGGATTAAATGGCATAGATGTAAAACTGAGGATAAAATGTGTAGATCTACATGACGTGAGAGATCTGGTTGATGTTTAAATTTAATGCGTACATGACATGTGCACGACATGAAATTTTAACGCGTGAATTAAGCGAGTGGATGATATTTTACGGGGCAAAGATCGATCATCTTTGTACACGACATGTGAATTAATTGTGTAAATTTAACGCAAATCAAATGTGTACATGATAAACATGGGTTCTTTGAGGAGTTTGTGTATATTATCTGAATTATAAATTAGAATGTCACTAAATTTTAATAAATCGATTGTAATAAATGCAAAGTACACAGTTAATCCGCTTTCCAGGTATATATTTGATCAAAAAGGCACGAACTCATTTGATCCACATGTTATGTAGACTTTTAATCTATCTGTACACAATCAAATAACAACTCAGAATATCAAAAAATAAATAATGCCAAGTAAACAAGGTCAACAACTACATCTCTTTTTTTTTTAAAAAAATTATTAATTTAAAAAAAAAATAAAATGATAAAAATGACACAGTGTCTGCCGTCCAATAGTCACAAGACGATGACCTGTCATGTCTTCGTTGGTGTATCTCCTCAGGTGAACATCGTTGTTCAGAAAGGTCAAGGCCTGGGCCTCATGGTCCGCGGTGGGAGTGAGTACGGACTCGGCATCTTTATTTCTGGCATCGACCCTTTCTCTGTTGCCGAGAATGCTGGACTGAAGGCAAGTCTGTCACGTGACTTGTGTCCTTTAGTCTTGTTGCCCTGTTGGCTGGTATTCTTTTAGGGGGGGGGGGTGAGTGAAAGTCCGCGTGTGTGTCTTTAACGTATGGGTCATAATCCTGACAGGTTAAACAAATAGGTCCTAGTCCTCATAGTTACTAAGGTTGTAAGTGTTGTGTTCACGTGAATACACTAGACTCAATTACCTTAAGAACGCTTTAAAAAAACAACAACTAAGTTAATTGATGAAATTTGAGATACAAATCTAATATGAAGATCTATTTATTACAAGTGATGATGTACATTAGCAGCACACAGGAAATACGTTTGTCTGATGACAACATTCCCACAACGCTATAACCAGTGGAGCGGTTTTTTTTTTTTTTTTTTTTTT
>MUZC01001686.1:35856-65286 GCA_002072015.1 Radix auricularia
GGGGGGGGAGGGACTCCATGAATGAAATCACGCACCTAGGGAGTGGGGTGGTCCACACATTTATGACGAGAGGGAAAGGGGAGTTTAAAAATTATTATATCACGTAAAAACAGACTACTTTAAATCTAAGTTCCTCTTAAATATTCGATTTTTTTCACTAGTTATTTTATGACGTTTTACATAAATTCACGCGTGTTACGATATTAGAGTGCAGCCTTGCACTAAATATACATACTAAAATGGCAATAAAGTGATTTAAAATATGCTCATTTTCAAATTGAAAATACCCACGTTTAAGGGGGGGGGATCACAGTTTGTGATGTCGCATTGGAGTGGGGTCACGTTTTTGTGACAAAATGGGGAGTTGGGGATAAAAATCGGCTAAAATCGCGTGACGTCATTTATGAACGGCCCTTTTGGTACTAATTTAGATATAGATCAAGCGCAAGCATATTCCAGAAAGAGAAATGAGTAGAAGGATTTAAAATTAGAATATTAAAGTGCGTAGAATAATTTCTAGAAAGATTCACCCTTAAATTGTACAAATAATCTCTATCCCAAAAAGGATTTAAATAAAACTAGTTCTGCTGTGTACCACTCAAATAATTTATATAACAAAATATACTTAACCCTACCTATATATTATAGTCCTGATAGGTCACAACACTGAAAAGTCATGACCCTAATATATCATAGTTCGACTGAGCTATTTATAATCTATCATTAATCTCATATAGTCCTGAAATGATCTGGTCAAGATTATGTTATCGTCAGCATAGACCATGTCCTCTTTGTTACCTTTCCGACAGCTAGGTGACCAGATCCTGGACGTCAATGGTCAAAGTTTCCTGGACATCACCCACTCGGACGCCGTGAAGCACCTGAAGAAGCGACGCCACCTGATCCTAACTGTCCGGGACGTGGGAAAGATTCCATTCGGCAAGACCACCATTGATGAGACTGGCTGGATTGAGAGCACCAAGGTGGATTCGTTCGCCAGGAGCTCTTCCAGCAAGTGAGTTTAGCTTTGTACCAGGAAGTTGGTTTTTACCATAAACATTGAAGTTACAGATTTGTAATGTCAGAATAGACACATGTTTCTTACACGAGTGTTGTCGCCTTTTAAAAATGACATAATTTGTATTATAAAATAAATGATGCAGCTGAAAGTTTGTGTATGAATAGCTGGTGATGAAGAATGTTTTATAATCGCCATATGTATTGTGATTACACCGGCACTTGGAAGAAATGATAACTTTTGGATATTTTAAAGAACTAATTACTCTGTCTAGAATATAATGACTTCGAGTTTTTAACATAACTCTCGACATTCTTCAATTTTCTTATGTGCCAAGTGAAGTAGCGTTCACGTTTCCGTAGCCACGGCATGTAAGGGTTTGTGTGGCCAATTTATGTCACGTACCCATCAGAGCTGTGTAGACTCATGGACAACATTTACAATGGTATACGAGGGTTTGTGTGGCCAACTTATGTCATGTACCCATCAGAGCTGTGTAGACTCATGGACAACCTTTACCACGGCATACAAGGGTTTGTGTGGTCAACTTATATCACGTACCCATCAGAGCTGTGTCGACTCATGGACAACCTTTACCACGGCATACAAGGGTTTGTGTGGTCAACTTATATCACGTACCCATCATAGATGTGTCGACTCATGGACAACCTTTACCACGGCATACAAGGATTTGTGTGGTCAACTTATATCACGTACCCATCAGAGCTGTGTCGACTCATGGACAACCTTTACCACGGCATACAAGGGTTTGTGTGGTCAACTTATGTCATGTACCCATCAGAGCTGTGTAGACTCATGGACAACCTAGCCACGGGATATATTGATATGTTCAAAATATTTTGATTTTTATGTTGACTTTATTCTGATGTTGCTGTTCATTTCCCAGGCGATCTGTCACCGGAAGTATCACAGACACGGATATACAGAAGGTATGTCATGAGAGTCAAGAAGTTTGTTCATTGCCGCCCCCCTCCCGCCTGTAGCAGGCTATGCTAGTGTCAGGGGCGTTGATTTGTAGATCAAATAGGAGTGTGGGGCACTGATTTTCTTATTATGGAAGGGATGGGGGCATTTTCAGCTGATTTCTGATTGTATTCGTCGTGGAAATCGATTGGCTAAATCCTTGTTCCGCCCTGTTAGCAACTGTTAAAATATGTTTAGATAACTCTATCAAATCAATTAACCCTCAGTCAAATGTTATAGTGTATTAATTGTAAAGCTAAAAACAATCAATTAACCCTTAGTTAACTATTCTCCAGAAAGTTTTCCAGCGAGGAGTGGGCACACAACTCATGATGTCGTCGCCGGGCAGAAGCCAACAAAAGAAAATGGTGCATGAGAAATCCAAACTTCTGCTGAATGATCTCGAGCAGGCGTCCTTGAACTACTATCTTGCAGAATATGAAAAGGGAACCATCAGCATCCATGGTCTCGTCCAGGCATTGCTTGAACTACTCAACACAGGAGCAAAGGTCATTAAGCCTTAGGTCTTTTCTTTTTTGAAAGCTTCTACACATCGCTCATCACCCCCTCTGCGCCTCGAAAAAAAATGTACAAAAAGATAAACAATAAAATATGAAAAATATTTGCTGATATATTCCGAAAAAATGATTTAATTTACTTTTTCGTCCCGACTACTTAAGAACACATACAACTGAGTCCACGAGTTTTTTCTTTCTGAGACTAAATCCAGAATAATCAGTCGTTGAAATATTTATCTACTGATTGTAAAGTATGGTCTAAATTCCAGCTAGTCATTTCTTCTATTTCATCTCTAACTTTGTTTCAAATATGATCTGATCGAAAGAGTTGGCCTTAGAGTTGGCATACGTCATGTTAATGTCTAGTAGCTTTCTCTGAGTTGCAAGATGATAATTGCTGAGTAGTTTGATGTTACGGGAGTTTTGAGATGAGTGGATGTATCGGGTATTTCCAACACGTATAATATATAAAGCCAGTGGCATGTAAATGGTAGACGAGGAGGAAAGTGGTTGTCCCCAGGCGAGATTGTTTATTCCTTATACGTGCGTACCTCACTAAGTAGAACTTCCCTAAGTCGAAAACCCCCCTGTATTGAATTCATTGTTAGGTCCTGGTCAAAGTCAATAAGACAAATAATTTTAGATCTCCTTAACTCAAAGATTTTTTCGCTTCCCACCAGTCTTAGTAGAATTTTCCATGGAATTTCGGTTATTTTTCTGGAATGACATTTCAGAACACGTGATCCATAGAGCACGTAAACGTATATCTTGTGACCAAAAATGAACTAGACCAGACAAAGGTGTGGCTAGAAGAAAGGTAACTAATCCGCGTCCGTTTACTGCATGCTGTGAATTTAAAAAAAAAAAAAATAAATCTTACCCTCATACCGCTGTGGAGGGAGTTGGTAAGTGTGATAGGGAGGGGCTTTCTCAGTGGTGTCGGTATGTCAACGCCAAGTTGGCTTCCTCTCGTATGAAACACCAGACACCGCCTCTCTTTACTGTCAAGCCTTCTCGTCGGGATGGCTGCCCCACATCCTCTCAATATCAACATTGTTTTTGATTAATATGCGTCTATCATCCCATTTCCCTATCTCGAAAACTCCGTGAAGTTGAATTATTTTGGGGGGACCCTTTGAGTTCTACTTAGAGATTTCCGACTGTAAAATGTGGGATCCATAAAATACCTAATACTGTTTCATGGGGATAATGGGATTGAAATCCTCGGCACTTACCCCTGCAATGTTCAATGGCGTAGCCAGGGCGTTGTAGGTGCTACAGACTGAACAAAGTGACACAAACTCCAGATACACATGTGTATAAATATGCTACATCATCCAGGATGTTCATTTTGAAATCGCTCAAAGGAAATATAAGATCTCGCAATGAACCTCTTTATCTCCCCATTTCTCCCTAGATGACTCTAATGACTGAGATCAGAACTCTGCTTATCTCCACGGATCTGAACATTTTTGATGAACTTCTGGTGAGGAACCGGAAGGAGAAATCTTTGGTAAATAAAAATTCGCCTTTATGTGTTTTAGTTGTTTTATTATTATTTTCTTGGTCTGAATTATGTTTTGTTCCTTAAGTTCACAAATCAAATTTTTTGGGTTATTTGCTAAACAAAATGAATCCTCGTATGAACCGTTTTGCTACAAATTTAATAATCTTCATCAAGAAAAAAAAAGAATTTTGAATTTTAAAAATCTCAACACATTAGTCTTTTATTGTCCTTTAACTTAAACCCTTTAGTCCTCCAATACTTTCATAGATAAACCTGTACCATCTGTTCATCCTCCTCATCAACACCACAAAAACATTGAAATCTCTTGGACTTTCTTGTGAGCTAGTATGATCATTAGATTGAGCGTGGGTAAACAAGATAATGAAGTAGAGTGGTGGCCAAGTTTATTTAAAACAATCAAGTCCAATTTTCTTAGGTAAGGATAGGCAACAGGTTTATGGTCACAATTCACAGCATACATAGAATATGCCTTTGGCATACCCAACTGTCCCTCTCTATCTCCTAACACTAACTCTCTCCTACAGACCAGGGGCAGTGTGTTACCCCCCCCCCCCACCGGTCGTGTCCCTACTCATCCCGTGACTGACCGCCCCGTGTTGTAAAGACGTCTGTTAAGTGGTCAGTCACTCTGCATGAGATCCACTGACTTCGAGGGATGGGGTATACCTGTAGTGACCCGTGACGGTCATCAATGCCGACTGCAGAGGTTAGCTCCAGCAGGCGGTTACATATATAAGTCTCTTCATGGTTCAACCATGCCAGACACCGAGCTGTCTTCCCTCCCCACCGACTAATCAGCTTGCAAGAAAAGTTAATGCAAAGGCTGGGGGGTCATCGAGATCAAGCAAACAATACGTTAAATTGAGGTCACCTACTTTGCTCTTTAAGAACCTCAAAATAGCATGTATTTCGTAGTGTAGTGGTTATTACATTCGTCTAACACGCGGAAGGTCGTAGGGTCAAGCCGCAGTTAAGATATTACTTTTTTAATCTTTAAAAATGTTTGTGTTTGAGCCCGTTCATTTCCCACTTTCTTAGCAACACGGCTGTAAGCTTTAGTTCTCGACATTGGCATAATAACTTCGTGCTCTCCGTTGTGATTAGTGACAGCAAATTATTCACAGACTCTCCTCAACAATTACTTTCATAAAATGTCACCCTGTCACTAAATCATTAGCGGCGTATGCTACGACGCTGGCCGGCTATTAGTTTATGTTTGGCAAACTTGGGTGTTGCAGGGTGGGGAATGACAAGTAACTAACCGCAGAGCACATGTTTCCAGAACAACAATGCGTCGGCAGTTATCCCCACCCCAAGGTCCATTCGCTTTTTTCTGATTTCTTCGTGATGTAGTTTCTGTCTGTTCACCCCCATCCCCCTCTTTCTTTGCAACATTTATGAGCAACTCTGTGGTTTATGCTACGCCGCGGGCAACTAGTTTATAATAATAACCAATGTTTGAGCTTGATTCCTGAAAAAAAAAGACCAGCTAAACACTTTCCATTTTATAACATTTTAAAAATCGCTGACCACTTTAGACGATCTGATAAATAGACGATCTACAAACAGAAAGTTAATTGTAGTTGAATATGAGTTATAAATCGAACTGACTATTTATAAATGAGTTTAACAGTTGTCCTGACTTGAGTGATCTTATAAACTGATTTTTTATACACTGAAATAACATTATACACAACTTTAGGTTATTTATCAACAGACTGTCTATTATTTAACGAAAAAATTTCCAAAAACAATTTCTCGCAAAACAACCCCATCATTAATTATGTCTTAAAATATTTGTCAAATTAGAGAACAAGTATACTTTTCATTGTTCAACAGAAGGAGGCCGACAAATTACTTGCCCCTGAATCGCTGTCCATTGGTTCGTTTGACAGTGACGACGTCAAAAGGTCGGATCTCCACAAAAGAACTTTATTTTCTCAGCAGGTCTGTTACGACTTTTCTAATTTCTTGCAAGCCGTCATTCCATCACGTCGGTGATATTCTCAAGTGACCAGTTGATAAAAGTTTTTGAGGCAAATCTATTTCCCCGCACTGGTGTGTTTGAGTGAAGTTAATGAAATACATTATTAGGTGGTTTTTTTTAGTTGATATTTTTTTGTTTTTGTGTATTTAAGCAGTGGCGCATATAAGTGTCCCGCCCCGCCCCCCACAAGTCGTGTATAGAGATCAGGCTTTTCCCACCACAATGAGAGAGGGGTGGCAACAACATGGGCCCGCTCTGGGTGCTACTAACACTACCTACGCCAGTGCCTCTTGGATATTAAAAGATTTCTTCCATGTCCAAATAGTACTTGTGCCACTTTCACCCCCCCGCCCCCATCACTCGGCTTCAATAATTGTATATTAAGCCATTGGTTATGATTAGACTTCTCGTCTGCACAGAAAACGTCAACATTGGGACAACGATGGATGGATACGATGCCTGCTAAACAGACCGTCAGTTCCACCGGTTACAAGTGGGTGAGTGATGCTGTCTATAGAAGGGGATATTTATACCAGTAGACTGTTGGTAGAGGTCATTTATAACAATTCACTGTGTAGGTAATTTAGAACAATTGACTGTGTAGCTCATTTATAACTATTGACTGTTGGTGTAGGTCCTTCATAACAATTGACTGTTTTATTTGGTCATCTTTAATACAAAATGAGCCCTAAGGAATGGTTTATCTATGATATTTGACTGCTAGAAAAGGTCCTCAATTACAAAAAGTGAGTCTAAATAAATGGTTCATACATAGCAGTTGACTATTGTAATAGATCATCTATTAAGGTGGACTCTTGCGATAACCATGGGATTGCTCTTTTATACCATAAGTTTATACCTGAACAACCAACCGTATCTACTAGGCAGTGCCATATTAGTTCATCTGAACTTAGTAGCATCACACCGCCCTAACCCTCCTCCTGTTTATGTCCAGCTGGAAGCAAGTAGACGATAAATGCACCCATTTTTCAAGGGTTGAGCTGCAAAGGCCGACAGTGAAAGTTCCTGTTACGGTCAATCCTGTTGAAGTTCAGTTGGGCCGGACGTTACTCTAATTTCATAATTCAGCTATAATATTTGACTATTCGTATTGGGGACCCTTTAATAACGTCTTGGGTTATACAGAATGCGGTATATCATGCTTATAAAATTTCCTATATTAATTCGGAAGTAAACGTATTGTTCAAATCGCATGAACAGTAAAAGAGCATAAGGAATCCATATGCGTGTAAAACAAGTTTATTAAAATAAACCCACTAATTACCTACTCCCTGCCATGAATCTATCGCGCTCCTTTGAAAGCATACATAAAATTAGTTAACTCAAAAACCTGAACTGCTTGCGAAACTCGGCTCCCATAAAAAACATTAAACCACTGGATCAAAGACGTCCTTTTGGGTAGGGGGTAAAATGTAATAATGAATGGATCTAAATAAACACCAAGTACGCTTAAATTAGGAGTTCCACAAGGAACTGTCTTAGGTCCCCTAGACTTTTAAATAGTCACACAAATTGAAAACTATACTTAGTAGTATTTTTAGTGCAGATAATTTATTAATTTCTGTCCAAATCCTTTCTAAAGTACTTTTTCATTAATTTTTTTTCTTGTATTCCTGTCAAGATCCTTTTAAAAATTCAGCCCCCATTCTTTCAGAATTCTGAAGAAATCCAATTTGAATTCCATCAGAATCCCGTCCAAATTATATCCACATTATGCCCAATTTATTTTAAATTAAACTCCAGGATCATTCCAAAGTCAGTTTAATTTAAATCCTATCAATTTTAAAGCCACTTCTAAAAGTAATTTGAGTCGAAATCCATTTTTAAATCATGTCGTTATCCTGTCCTAATCGTTTTTATATAATGTTTAACTCCTGTCAAACTCATGAAAAAACATGTTTTTTCCAAGCGTTCTTTTGTGCAAAGTCTAAGACCATTGCACGGCCACACCCAGCCCATTGCAAGGCCACACCCAGTCCATTGCAATGCACCATCTAGCCTATTGCAAGGCCACACCCATTCTATGGCAAGGCCACACCCAGTCTATTGCAAGGCCAAACCCAGCCCGTTGCAAGGCCACGCCCAGCCTATTGCAATGCCACACCCAGCCCATTGCAAGGCCACACCCAACACATTGCAAGGCCACACCCAGCCTATTGCAATGCCACACCCAGCCCATTGCAAGGCCACACCCAACCTATTGCAATGCCACACCCAGCCCATTGCAAGGCCACACCCAGCTCATTGTAAGGCCATTGATTCTAATGATCTTTAATTTAAAATCCTGTCAATGTCCAAAAAACTTTCAGTTACTTTAAATCCTGTTCTACTGAGCCTCGGGAAAACATCCTCTTTGATAACTTGTTCTTGTTGTCACAGTGTCAGAGCGGTGCCATGTTCACAATATTATAACTTTGTCATGTTGTCACAGTGTCAGAGCGTTGCCATGTTCACAATATTACAACATTTGTCATTGTCACGATGTCGTAACGTTGTCATTGTCACTGTGTTATTACACCGAACTGTCACAATCTCATACCCTTGTCATGTTCACGATGTGACAGTTCGATGAGACGTCCCGACCGCTGAGCCGCTCCACACCAGACCTGACACATTTCCACGATGACCACCGACGTCACCTGCACGTGGGGTCAAGATCACCCGATTTACAGCGTCGGAGAAAATATTTCAACGCCCCTGGATCGAAGACACTGTTAAATGATCGTTACGTAAACCAAGGGAAGGTAAGGGTGTGTCACTGTTTACTTTAAATTGTAACTCTTGACTGATAGTATTTCTTTTAAAATACACATTTACATATACATATAAATAAAGACATGGGCGAGATGGATGAGAAAGTGGATGATGAAAGAGAAAGGGGTGACAGAAATAGAGAGGTGGAGAAAAAAGGGAGAGAGAGAGAGAGATGAATATGATGAAAGTAATCAAGGAGTGAATATAGAGAGGGGAAAGAATTGAGGAAAGGGCGAGAATAAGCAGAGAAAAGGAGTAAACGTATGGAATTCGATGGAGCCGGAAAGAACGCCCCAACGGAGGAAGTACACAGTGAGATAGAAATGTCCCCCCCCCGGCACAGACTCAGTCGCAGTTGTAGATAAAATGCTTGGCCATTCAAATGACAATTTGTTCCATCAACATCATTTTCTGGACGTTGGTCAAGAGGTAGATGCCCATACACAGATACAGATACTTTGTGTAATACATAGGGTTCACCGACAAAACGGCCCCGGACAAAACGGCCCCGACAAAACGGCCCCGACAAAACGGCCCCGGTCAAAACGGCCCCGGACAAAACGGCCCCGGTCAAAACGGCCCCGGTCAAAATGGCCCCGATCAAAACGGCCCCGGACAAAACGGCCTAGGTCAAAACGGCCCCCTTTTTATTAGGATTTTTAAGTTTTGTCCGGGGCCGTTTTGTCTGGGGCCGTTTTGATCGGGTCCGATTTGACGGGTCACCCATACATAGATACGGCCTTAAGAGCTCGTGAAGCAAGGCTCGCACTGATGTGTTGAATTACTTTAATCGTTTGATCAGAGGCGTCACTAGGGTTGGTGTCACCCGGGGCGGTAGCTCGTGGTGTCACCCCCTCATGATTTAATCCATAGAACTCCTCCGTGTTTTCCAGTGGCAAATAACGGGAATTTATAGAATTGTATGGTCTGGTGTCACCCCCCTGGTGGTGTCACCCGGGGCGGCCCGCCCCCTCCGCACCACCCTAGCGACGCCACTGCGTTTGATAACAGTTTACTGCTAGCACATCAGATGTAGTTTTAATAGTTAACAGGTGACTGTACCAACATCAGATGTAGTTTTAATAGTTAACAGGTGACTGTACCAACATCAGATGTAGTTTTAGTTGTTAAAGATCAATATTTGCTCTAACAAAACCAAAAGTGAAATTAAATGAGATATTTGAACATTTATTTTAAAAAATGACGTCATTTCCTTCCCTGCCCCTCAGATCGATGTGCCCAGTGACGACAGTGGTGTGGACATCAACGGTCGCGGTGTGGACATCAATGGTCGTGGTGTGGACATCAATGGTCGTGGTGTGGACATCAGTGGTCGTGGTGTGGACAACAATGGTCGTGGTGTGGACATCAATGGTCGCGGTGTGGACATCAATGGTCGCGGTGTGGACAACAATGGTCGTGGTGTGGACATCAATGGTCGCGGTGTGGTTACACCAGGTCGTCCATCTAAATTTAAGCCAGTCGTGCCAAGATTCTCAAAGGTATTTTGTTACCGTATATACTCATTCTATAGCAAGTTCGTTCTTTGTATTATATCTATCTTAGATATACAGACGCTCCTTCTATGCAGAAGATAATTGCGTCCACAGACCATGAGAGATGATCTGTTGGCAAGTGATGCAGCGGTCACAGGCCACGGCTATTGTCTAGTTAGGTACCCATTCAGAGCTGGGTGACTCGGGGACTCCTCAGGCCCCGAGAACAAATCCTCACTTTCGTGTGGATTCGAACTCGTGACCATCAGTGTGACAGTCGAGAGCGCTACCTCTCGACCACCACGTCCCACATAAGCCGACCCCTCACATCTTTGGAAGAGAATAGTATAACAAGTGTGTAACACGCTTTTTAGCCGACCCCTAACTTCTTTGGAAGAGAATAGTATAACAAGTGTGTAACACGCTTTTTAGCTGACCCCTCACTTCTTTGGAAGAGAATAGTATAACAAGTGTGTAGCACGCTTTTTAGCCGACCCCTCACTTCTTTGGAAGAGAATAGTATAACAAGTGTGTAACACGCTTTTTAGCCGACCCCTCACTTCTTTGGAAGAGAATAGTATAACAAGTGTGTAACACGCTTTTTAGCTGACCCCCCCCCTATCCAAAAAGCAAAAAAAATTAAAAAATTAACAAGACACGGTTAACAAAATGGTACACATTTTTGTTTAAAACTATGAGCTAAATCGATCAAAATTATTTTAACAATTTAATAGAACATTCACTAAAATAAATAAATGATTAAATCAGGTCAATTGATGTTACTAATATTTTATAGCCTCAGCTGAAGCAGTCGAATCTTGTAGAATGTATCAAAACCTTGATTCCGACCTTGATGATCTACACTAACAACACCGATATTCAATGTACATGTAGAAATCACCTATGACCCGCTCGTAAGCCGACCTCCCTCCCCAACAACCTTTCCCCTAGATTTTATATTTAAAAAATTCTTCTTTAGAACGATTATGCACAGTAATCTGTTGACTCGTACTCGACCACACTGTTATTACCCTGACCAGCAAATTTTGTCAACTGACTTAAAAAATTAACATAACAACGACATACATCTGTGCTATACTGACCAGCATTCATATCATAACAGACTACAACCGTTAATGGCTTACATAGATGTATCTCACACTGGCAGTTATTTATATCATACTGACCTGTATTTACATCCTATTAACATACACATACATCACGCTGACATATAGTTTATATCACACTTGCCCAATTTTATATCTAAATGACATACAATTGTGTCAAACTTTAGCTACATGTAAACTAACATAAAGTAAATCCCATAACCTCGTGGTCGTAAGGGGTTCTAAGTAAAGCTTTCTCGGAGCTTGAAAGACTTAGCGGCGCCCATCTCCTCTCAGGTCAGCGAAGGACCTTTTTGTAATAATCATTAATCACCGTTCTTATTGTGGCTTTAAAGTGGGCTTGATCCCATGCCCCTCAGCTTGTGAGGCGAGCGCACCACTGGCTTCACAATCAAGGGTGTCTAAAATTGTTTTGTCGTCATTCAGGCTGACCATGTCCGATCGGCCCCAGAGGAGAGAACGCCTGCTCAGATTGATTCTTCGGAGATGATTATTCTTGACCACGGCGATGATAACAGGCGAGGTAGGGATAAAACATTTGAACACGGCCAGGGGCCGCTGGCCACAAATGACCGCACTAATCAATCAAAAGGTCAGCACAGGATGTCAAGGCCGTTGAGTTGGTTTTCAAAGAAAGACGCCAACAGATCAAAAAACCTGATACAACACGATGCTATGGTGCACAGGTCAGACGACCTTCACCCTCCGGCCAGTGAAAGGTCATATATTCAAGGTGACCGCCGTAAGGATGGTCTTAAAGGGCAAACGGCTCTTCAACCCGAGGAAAGGCACCTTTTGGGCTCTAAACCTCAGTCATCAGCATCAGACCCCAATAATCAGGAATTAAACGATCATGACGTAGCCCCCAAATTTAACCAACCAGGCCACCAAAGGACGACCTTTACCCTCAACCCCCAAGAAGAAAACACACGCCATCACTCATCCCCCAAATCGTCAAGGTCGACTCGAACCGTTCATCTCCACGGTGCCCTGACCATCAATGGTGTGAGAGTCCCTCCGCCTCAAGGCCACAGCACGGTCATACAGGAGGCGTCCCGCTCGCCTTGGTCGGATCAAAGCCGCCTCGAGGTGACGTCGGGTGACGAAGAGAGGCCTAGCAGGTCAAAGGTTAAAAACTATAATCTTTCTCGTGGTCGCAGGGTTACGAACGAACGTGTTACATTACCAACGGGGGAGGACAACGAGACTATCCTCCCCACCCACGAGCCAGTTTACGAGAAACAGAGGCGGTTCTCATCCCCAAACAAGACAGCGTCCAAAAAACTAAACTCTCCAAAACACTCCACCGGCGCCAAACACAGCAGCACCATCTACGTCCCCACGAACAGCGTCCTGTCCGACAGGAGTGACCAGCCGTCTGGAAATGTGCCGCCAGGAAGACAGAATGTGACCTCGCTTTTTATTCAAGCAGCGCAAGGTCACGACCACCTGAAGCAAGGACAAGGTCACACGCCTGCGCTTGAAAATAACATTCTTACCTCGTCACAAGTATCATCGCAAAGGTGGGCCATTGTGTATTCTAGTTGTGTCGGTTGTAGGCGTCTTCTGTTTGTATCAGTTGTGCGTCTTTAGATTTGTGTGTCCTCTAGTTGTGTGAACTTGAGTGTGTCTTCTAGATGACTGCAACTACATCAGTGTCCGTTGTGTCATCCAGTCGTGTTGTGTGTGTCTGTGTTTTTAGGAATAATGCCTCTAGGCCTCTATTGTGTCTTTTAGGTTTGGTGTCAATATTGAGTGTGTCTTTAAACTATTAAGTCAAATTTTTGTGTCTTATAGTTACAATGTCAATTTTGTTGGTCTATACGTTTGCTTATATAGCATAAAGTAATTTTTGTTTATTTCTCTTTATTATAATGAAAAATTTTAAAAATAAATAAATCGAACTCTATTCATGCTAACACAAAACTTATTTATCTCTAAATTCTTATGTCCGGTTTGATGTGTCTTTTAAATCTACTGTCTAAAATTGTGTTTCTCTTAGTTCTAATATCTAAATTGTGTGTCTCTTAGTTCTAATATCTAAATTGTGTGTCTCTTAGTTCTAATATCTAAATTGTGTGTCTCATAGTTCTAATAGCTAAATTGTGTGTCTCATAGTTCTAATATCTAAATTGTCTGTCTCATAGTTCTAATAGCTAAATTGTGTGTCTCTTAGTTCTAATAGCTAAATTATGTGTCTCTTAGTTCTAATATCTAAATTGTGTGTCTCTTAGTTCTAATAGCTAAATTGTGTGTCTCTTAGTTCTAATATCTAAATTGTTTGTCTCTTAGTTCTAATAGCTAAATTGTTTGTCTCATAGTTCTAATAACTAAATTATGTGTCTCTTAGTTCTAATAGCTAAATTGTGTGTCTCTTAGTTCTAATATATAAATTGTGTGTCTCTTAGTTCTAATATCTTAATTGTTTGTCCATCATTTCAAATGTATACAATTGTTTGTAATGTATTTCTAATGTCTATAATTCTGCTTCTCTCTCGCACTGACCACCACAGAACCTCGGTGACACAGAGCCCAGGAAACGAGAGCCAGACCGCCAATATCAGACGTGGGACAAATGTTGTATCCATTTCCGTCGGTGGCGCCTCCACCGGCAGTGGCCAGACTTTATCAGTGAGTCATTTTAATTACCCTTTTTTAAAACAAAACTTGTCTACTATACAATCTCCCTATGTCAAACTGAAACGTCATCCAAAGGTCAATATACAATGGACATGGTAGACGTGCATTCTTTGTTTACTTTTGAATTGATTCCTTGTCATTGGGTCGTCTCAGTCTCTTGAATTGATTCCTTGTCATTGGGTCGTCTCAGTCTCTTGAATTGATTCCTTGTCATTGGGTCGTCTCAGTCTCTTGAATTGATTCCTTGTTAAAAATATTCAATGACCTGTCTCTTAAAACATTGTGCATCTTATCTTATCATATCTTATCTTATCATATTTTATCTTATCTTATCTTATCCTATCTTATCTTATCTTATCTTATTTTATCTTATCTTATCTGTTACAGACGCTTCTTCTATACAGAAGATTATTGTAACATTGTAACATCAATGACCCATATCTTAAAACATTGTGTAACTGTAACATCAATGAACCATGTCTTAAAACATTGGATATTTTACGCCCAAAGACAAACTAAACAATGTGCACCCTGCCACGTTTTCTTACAATTTTCTTTTGCATTAATAAGGTAAAGTAATTTAAGTTTTACAAAAAAATATATTTGTAGATGCTATCTCATGAAAATTATATGACATAGCTGTTTACTTTTAGGAAACTGGTTCATATGGCTGCATAAAATGTTTTGTTTTCGAAATCACAATTTCAAAAAGGATTAGGAAGTATTTATTTTATTTTAAAAATGTATGCTTCCCTTGAAAATTGTTGAAACGTTTCTATCCAACTGAAGTACGCAAATGCAACAAAAAGTTTTAAAATTTTTTTTAATAATTTCTTTCTATTGTTAAAAAAAGGACATTGTTTCTAGTGAAATTTATATATTATAGAGATCAACAAATACAATGGAGCTAGAGCAGTAGAATAAAGACATTGAGATGCAAAAAATAATGAGATATTATGGTAAAAGATAGATAGAAAGAATGGAGACAGAAAAATAAAATGGCGATAGTGGTCTAACGGCAGCGCGCAGAACTGTCGAACCAAGGCAGAAGAGTCACGGTTTCTATCCTCGGTGCTGGCAAGACATCTGGGGCATTGTGCTAGCCCCGCAATCCCTTGCTCGTTAGTGGTGGCTAAATGCAATTTGTGGACGCTACTTCACTTGCCCCATAGGCCGTCATGGTCTGAATGGGGTTGTTGTTATAATTATTATTATTATACAGATGAATTAGCCACGCGCCAATGAGCGCATATTTTAAAGCCCAACTGCCCAGAGCGCCAGTTCTTTGGCAATACATACAAAACACACAGACGTCTACAAAGTCATTTCCCCTACTGCCTCGTCCGCACCCATCCTAACGACCACGCCCCTGGGTCAATAACAACAATTACCAGCACTTGTCTCACCGCGAGACACCGACGCTCGATAACTCCTCGCGTGCCGTCACGACAGACACAGAGGCATTGTGGGTGTTTGCTCAGTGGGACAGAAGACAGACCGAGGTGAGCACATCAACATGTGTGTATGGATATGTGACGATTGTACATCTGTACAAGGCTTTGTGACAAGTGTACGCGTGTACGCGTGTATGGATTTTTGAAAAAAGTGCATCAGTCAAATCAGTGATGTGATATGTGATCATTGTACAACTTTAAGTGATATAAGCTGATTCCATTGTACGCGTGAACAGCGATTGTGGGACATTCCTACTGTACACCTTACTGCGACAATTGCATTGTACAACTTTGTACATCTCCTTGCTTCTATGGAAGTATTCAGTTGTAAATACGTGTTCTGTATTATGGAATAAAATTGATTGCTTCTCTTAAGATGCTTGTGAAATACAACTTAACCGAAAACTTTCGTAGGCATGACTACCTGCTTGTAGTGAAGAGATGAGGATTTTAATTGTCATTGTAGCTTTTATGAAACCACATCTATGTCGTTGTGTTGGTAAGGCTACCTCCGTCGTTGTATTGGTAAGGCTACCTCCGTCGTTGTGTTGGTAAGGCTACCTCCGTCGTTGTGTTGGTAAGGCTACCTCCGTCGTTGTGTTGGTAAGGCTACCTCCGACGTTGTGATGGTAAGGCTACCTCCGTCGTTGTGTTGGTAAGGCTATCTCCGTCGTTTTGTTGGTAAGGCTACCTCCGTCGTTGTGTTGGTAAGGCTATCTCCGTCGTTGTGTTAATAAGGCTACCTCCGTCGTTGTGTTGGTTAGGCTACCTCCGTCGTTGTGTTGGTAAGGCTACCTCCGTCGTTGTGTTGGTAAGGCTATCTCCGTCGTTGTGTTGGTAAGGCTACCTCCGTCGTTGTGTTGGTTAGGCTACCTCCGACGTTGTGGTAAGGCTATCTCCGTCGTTGTGTTGGTAAGGCTACCTCCGACGTTGTGGTAAGGCTATCTCCGTCGTTGTGTTGGTAAGGCTACCTCCGTCGTTGTGTTGGTTAGGCTATCTCCGTCGTTGTTGTTGGTAAGGCTACCTCCGTCGTTGTGTTGGTAAGGCTATCTCCGTCATTGTGTTGGTAAGGCTACCTCCGTCGTTGTGTTAATAAGGCTACCTCCGTCGTTGTGTTAATAAGGATACCTCCGACGTTGTGTTAATAAGGCTACCTCCGTCGTTGTGTTGGTTAGGCTATCTCCGTCGTTGTGTTGGTTAGGCTATCTCCGTCGTTGTGTTGGTAAGGCTACCTCAGTCGTTGTGTTGGTTAGGCTATCTCCGTCGTTGTTGTTGGTAAGGCTACCTCCGTCGTTGTGTTGGTAAGGCTATCTCCGTCGTTGTGGTAAGGCTATCTCCGTCGTTGTGTTAATAAGGCTACCTCCGTCGTTGTGTTAATAAGGCTACCTCCGTCGTTGTGTTAATAAGGCTACCTCCGTCGTTGTGTTAATAAGGATACCTCCGTCGTTGTGTTGGTTAGGCTATCTCCGTCGTTGTGTTGGTAAGGCTATCTCCGTCGTTGTGTAGGTAAGGCTACCTCCGTCGTTGTGTTGGTTAGGCTTCCTCCGTCGTTGTGTTGGTAAGGCTATCTCCGTCGTTGTGTTGGTAAGGCTACCTCCGTCGTTGTGTTGGTAAGGCTACCTCCGTCGTTGTGGTAAGGCTACCTCCGACGTTGTGGTAAGGCTACCTCCGTCGTTGTGTTGGTAAGGCTACCTCCGTCGTTGTGTTGGTAAGGCTACCTCCATCGTTGTGTTGGTAAGGCTACCTCCGTCGTTGTGTTGGTAAGGCTACCTCTGTCGTTGTGTTGGTAAGGCTACCCCGTAACTTCACAATTCTAGAGATCAAGGCAAAACCAACAGATGTACCGAGCTAAACACTTCCATGTCGAGGACGATAATAGACCCATGTCAATAAATAGTCCCATGTCAATAAATACAGCCATGACAATAAATAAACCCATGTCAATAAATGGACCCATGTAGATAAATGTACCCATCTATAAATGTACCCATTTATAAATGGACCCATCTTATAAATAGACCCATGTCAAAAGAATGTCAGACATTCTTATCCAAATATGATTGACATGCGATGGAAATAACAGACCTGCGGGGGGGGGGGGATAAATCTGTTCATAAATTAACCCCACTGGATCAACAATTTTCACAATCATTCTGTCACACGTTCTGTCACAATCTTTTTGTCACACGTTCTGTCACAATCTTTTTGTCACACTTTTTCTGTCGTAATTTTTCCAATACACATTCTGTCACAATCTTTCTGTCACTCTATTTCCGTCACACATTCTGTCACTGTATATAGTACTTTCAGATTCATATTTCTGGCATGCTATAATTTTCATTCTGGTGTTTTAGAAAAGATTTTAGTGTGCCGCTCGCTGATAAGAAAGTAGAGGATGCCGAATAGGGGGTATGGGGGTGTGCTAGTCTCGTGTATACAAATAATATTTCTAATTTAAGCCTTGCGCCGTTTCAAGAGTAACCTCAAGAAAATGGTGGGACCCGCCTAGTGGCGTAGAGAGGGATTTGTAGGGGGCCCGGGGACCTCTTTGGGGTGCCATACATACATGGAGGTGACGTAATATATAATGTAAAAAAAAATCGGACATTAATTTGGAGTTTGGAGGCCCACTCAAGTGGAGACCTGGGGGGGGGGGGGACAATCTCGTATTTGTAACCCCTCCCCTAGCTACTCCACTGGATCCGCCGCTGTTGGACACACCCTCTCATGACAAGATCGTGATGTTGCCGTCTATAAAATATACCCGCAGTACCGAGGCTGTGACGGGGAGTGTTTTTATTTTGTCCAGGTTTCTGCACGGACAAATACGGGACACGTTTGTAAGGAATAGCTTAGGGATTATCTCATGGATTATCTTAGGGTTTATCTTAGGGATTGGTGTAAAGGATTAGTCCCAGAGAGAGATGTCACGATAAAAGTTGATCACCTGACGCCATTTTTTTCTACAGCATCCGGCTTAGTTCATCATAACAGTGCTGGCGACTGGACGCTTTCTGGATTTGACTTGTTCGGGCTTTGACTTGTTCAAGATTTTACTCGTTCGGGATTTGACTCGTTCGGGATTTGACTTGTTCGGGATTTGACTTGTTCGGGATTTGACTTGTTCGGGATTTGACTTGTTCGGGATTTGACTTGTTCGGGATTTGACTCGTTCGGGATTCGACTCGTTTGACGTTTTTCGAAATTTGACGTGCAAGTTGGTGACGTCAACAGAAGCTACACTAACGCTAGAAGACTCTGTCGCATCAAACAATTTAGAGTTAACAATTTTGATTAAATCGAGCTCTACACGGTCACCCAAACTGTCATCGATCTCTACACCGTCACCCAAACTGTCAATGGCACTTGTCATCTGGATGAAGTGAATATGGTGGCACCAACACAAAAGTTCTAATGGACGCCGATAAAGGAGCTGCCGCGTCAAAATGTCACGATTAACCGTGTCAGCCCCGTGAGGCAGCTGCCGTGACAAACCTGCCATTAGCCACAAGACCATGCCACCAAAGGCCGACAACTGATGGACGGTTGTCTGGGACACAAGGGATTCAGGCTCCCGAGGCCGGAGGTGTACACACCTGTGGAGTTGGCTGTCATTGACGATCAGATCAAGGTAGACACCCGGGGGGGCGGGGGTGTACACACCTGTGGAGTTGGCTGTCATTGACGATCAGATCAAGGTAGACACCCGGGGGGGGGGGACGGGGGTGTACACACCTGTGGAGTTGGCTGTCATTGACGGGGTCGGCCGTCGGGATGGTCCCATGACGGAGGTCATGAAACTCTAACAGCTGCCTGTGACATTTTATTTGTTGTCGTTGACCAGGGTTATCCAAACTTTTCTGCCGAAGGGCCTCAATAATAACTGTCCAATAGCAGTTTAGGGGCCAACTACTAAGTTTTGTGGTAAAATACAGGTGAAACAGTATCTTTTTTAAAATGAGATTAAAAGGTCTTCAGGGACCGGATGAGAGGGCCTTACGGTTCTCATCTGGTCCGCGGACCGTAGTATGGAGACCCCAGTCGTAGACGGAACGGGGTTACTGCCTTTACAGATGCTTTAAATTTTTTTAAATTTTTTACAATTAAATTTATAGAGACTCTTAATCGTATTTGTGATCCTCATTAAAGTTTACCAAGACATCTCCCAAACTGCAATTGCTACCTTGCTACATTGCTACCTTCCAACCATCAAACCGATTGTTGGATATTTATTAGTTGAGATTACAAACAAAAATTTTGGGGGAGGGGGGATTAAACAATCTGTCCTTGAGACGATAACCCTTACCACTACCAAAGCCTGTTATAACCATAAATCTTACCCTATCCTTAACCTTAAATTGTTCCGTAACTTAGCAACTACACTAGCCATACCATATTCCTTACTAACTATCCAACATGTGGAATGACTTCAAAAAGCCCTGAGCCTAATGAATTTGAAAATACTTTGATATGGATTTCTGCTAATTCAACATTATATCTTATTCACCTTCACTATTCCTTGATAGTATTTTGTAATAAGTTTTAATTAATCTATTTTCCAGATCCATTATCAAACTCAATTTGTTTTCAATTTATATCTTTTTCTGTTTTAGAGCTGTTTTATATTATATATCTCTTTTTGTATGTCTGAGCTACATTTTTTAAATATCATAATTATATTCGTTTTTTCTTCTTATTTATGATAGATATTTTAGGATAGATTTTTAAAATTTCGTTTGAAATGATTTATATTACCAATTTTTTTTATTATTTTATTATTATATATATATCATCCACAAAGAAAATATTGATAAACTAGAACAAATTCAAAAAAGAGCTGCCAGATTCACTACTGGAGAATATTCAAAACTCACAAGAGTAACACCATTAGTTAAATCATTAAACCTTGAAACACTAGAGGATAGAAGAACCAATAGTAAATTAGTAATTATACATAAAGCAATTGCCATCAATTTAGAAATACAAAGCAAAGATAACTTAATACAACCCCTCAAATAAACATAAGGATAAAAACACCTTTCTTATCCCATATGCAAGAACAAACACATACAACAAGTTTTCTTTCCTTCCCGTCCGGTATTCGGGCGTGGAATGGGTTGCCCGAAGAAACCAGGAAATCCAACACTTTATCATCATTTAAAACTCTAATAAGAATACAGGACTAAACACAAACCATAGATATACGTAGGATGCAACAATCTTCTGTACAGAAGGCGCGTCTGTAATACATAAAATAAGATATAAGATATATATTTATCACCCACTTTTTCAACTATAATCAGATCGAGGCTCTTAAAAAGAAAGCCACCGAGAAATACGGAGAAATACCATTGGATATTGTCTACATTTACCGCAGTAAACCAACTTTGGGCGTGGCAATAGAGGGCGGAGCCAACACGAGGCAGCCCCTCCCAAAGGTCATCACTGTCCAGGTTGGTACAAATTACTAAGAAAAAAACATTTTAAGTTAAAAAAAAAACATTAGCAAAGATCCGATTCTCAGCTTTACTGTTATAAATTTGTTCAATTCCCAGCCTGGTGGCTCCGCCTATGAATCTGGAGGCTTGAGGGTTGGTCACGTGATCCTTGAGGTCAACGGTCATCCGGCTGTGGGTTTGTCACACACGGATGTGGCCCGCCTCATCGCCGAAGCTTTCAAGAACAAAAACAATGACCGGATGGAGCTGCTGGTCACCGAGTGGTCAGACACGCTTCTGGACACCATCAAGGTGGACATTGGGTTGCTCAAAGTTTAGCACCAACTGGTCCCGGTGGAAGGCAGGCGGCACACAGTTTGTCACAGTCAAAGCGGGGGTGGGGGAAGGGAGCTGGTTTGAAAAAAGTGTAGAACTGGTCACGTAAGTATCAGACTACATTGAATCATTGAAACTGGACAGTGGCCGGCACAAAGGAACGCAGCTTGATGGTACAAACCATAACATCGACGTGATATAATCATATTTATTGATGACACATTTAAAACATGAAAGTTTTCATCTAAATTGTTGAGGATTGCTTGGAATATGACAAGGACAATTTGACGTGAACATTTTCATGAAACATCCACAAATTTTATGTGTAATTTCTTTTTTCATGATAGGGGTAATTAGTCTTGGGATTAAAGATCGTTCAATTAAACGTGTTGTCTCCCTTGCAACAGAATTGTCGGTTTATTCATTTCATAAATAAATGCGACGCAAAGAGCGAAAGTGTTTATCTTGTGTTAAATTGTTCTTATGGACTTCATTCTTCGTCATATAATATATATTATCATTGAATACATCTTTGATAGTTTAAAGGAAGTGTATGAAAAACCGTAAAGCAGAATAAATACATTTTTGTTCCATTGTTATTGTTCTAGGATTTATAAGTATGTAGATCTAGGTAAAAATGATGTAATTTTATAATAAATGATGATAATTCATTGGCCCATTTTTTTGAAACAATATAAATAGTTTCGTGGCCATTAAGAGTGTATATCTGAGCAATGATATTGGTAAAAAAAAAATGATGGGTGAGACTGCAATCAGGCTTATAAAAAAGTAAATGGAAAAGACGTAAACAAGGTAAGGGTTAGCCTTACAGGACGTAACAAGATATTGGTAGCTAAACATGTCAGATGTGACTCCCACCCACCCCCCTCCACGCGGCTGATTAACTAATAAATCAATAATAGAATCTTAACAAATACACCAGCCTTAACATCTACCATAAAGCAATTACAAAAATTACAAAAACAACCTAAAATAAAAATAAAAAAATATTTTGTAAAAATAATAATAATAATATTCATGGTATAAAAAATAACATTTTTTTAAAAATTTGGTGAAGAAATCTAGTAGGAAAAGTGTCAGATAAACAACATGAAGTAGTTATTGTGTTGTGTTGTACAGATTTAATATTCAGATTCAAGTGCTTCACCTCAAACAGAGCTGCAGATAGAGGCGTCACTGGTGTCACCCGGGGCGGTAGCCCATGGCGTCAACCCCTCACGACTTAACCCATAGAACTCCTCCAAGTTTTCCAGTGCCAGATAACATTTTGTTGTCACCCCTTCCCTGATGGTGTCACCCGGGGCGGACTGCCCCCCCCCCCCACAGCACTTCACTAGTGATGCCACTGGCTGCAGTAGTGGTAGTAGTCCTAAAATAAATAGATGTAAACATTAAAAAAATATTTGCAAAAACCACGTTTTTATAAAAAAAAGACTAAAAAGAAGAAAATAAATTTAAACTTATAAGTTCAATGGCTTTGATTTAATTTGACTAAAATCGTGGGGTGGGTGCTTATAAAGTTTTACATATACAGTTCACTCATTCTCTCACTTATAGACCTCTCCTTTTTCTTCTAAGTTATACATCTTTAATTTTTATACCAAACACCTATCTTTGTCTTGTATACTTAAATTAGAATGGGATTTTGAAGCACCCGCCCCACGTTTGTCGTCATTTTCTGTCTCTGAGTCACACTCCATTATTGCTATTAGCTAAATAAGCTTTTCATTTGGTTTGCTATGCAGGCTAAGTGTGAGAACCATGATAGGCAAACTTTATCGAAATTTTGAACATTGCCGTCAGTCAACAATTTAAAACCAAAATGTTCGAGTAATCGTCTGGAAATTTGTTATTACTTATCAGCCGCTATATATTATTATTTCTCTTTTTTTCACTTTTTGACTTCCAATAATTTGTAAGTGATGGGGTCGATTAATTAATTGTTAAAAATAATTTAATCGTTGAAAATTTTAAAGATTTATCAAGAAATAAATCGGTAAAATTATTTAACGATTAATCAAGAAATTAATCGTTAATTTACTCAGCCTTAAAAAAAAAATAAAGTTTTTTTTTTTTTTTTAATGACATCATACAAGGCAGTAGAATCTATAAGTTAATAATTGTCAGGAAATCATTTCCACAACTGAGAATCTCTAGAAATAAACTCTTAGAGCTGTATGTATTTTAAAATGCTCTGGGATATGAATTGATTTAAACAAATCATAACATCACTTCAATATAAAAAAATGAAGTTTTCAACTCAGCCGTCAACACACTTTAAAAAAAAAAAAAGAATAGATTAGGAAACAAATTCAACAAAAATAATTGACCGAAACTGAAAACAAAAACATTGCCAGTGATAAGCAGAATACATTCATTGAACTGTAGGGATGGGAAATATTTTTATTTGCTTTAGACCAAGACAAAAATACTTAAATTTGATTGCTGTTATGTAGTGACACATGGGCGTGGAATTAAATTATAGAGGTGTTACCTGATACAGGAATCATAATTAATTATCAAAAAATATGTTTTGATATTTTGAATATTAATAAGATTTGCCTGTTTTTTTTTTTTGTTTTTTTTTTGTTTTTGTTTTTGTTTTTTTTTTATTGAAATTTTATTCTTAGAATTATTTTTTTTTTACTAAAAATAAATGTAAAGTTAAGAAGATTATATCTGTATCTACAAAAACTTTGTCAAATTTTTGTAAACATTTTGTTATTGAACAAATTACTGAAAGTCTATTTTTCTGTTTAAGGGGAGGTGTAACATTTAACAACATTTCAGCTACATAGGCATCTTAAGTAATATTTTTTTATTTTTTTATTGCTAGTCCGAGAAGGTGTCAGCATTAGTGTTTAGTGTTTACGTATAATATCTGAGGGAGATATTTGTTTGGTCAAGGACAGAAAGAAAACGATTGATGGATTTAAAATATTTGGTCTTAATTTGGTACACAAATTTATTTAGTTTCATGCTTATTATATATTTTGTCATTCATACGAAAACAAAAAAGTTTTTCTTCATTATTTCTTGCATAGCAGAACGAATAAGCTGTGAAGCGTTACAAAATCAAAATTTTGGGAGCCGTCGGATTACCGCGACTTAAACGATTTCACAAAATAATGAATAGCAACTTGGCGGCTGAGTAGCAAATTCAATAGTGCGCTCACAAGTTGATGGGCGTGGGTTCAAGCCCACGAAAAGCCACTATAAAAATGTTTCGAAATGACTATCGCTAAGAAAGTCCTCCGCTGACCTGGAGAGGGATGGGCGCCGCCAATGTCTATTAAGCCCGAGAATGTTCTAATGGAGACATTAGAATCCCCTACGACCTCGAAAACAAAAAGAGGTTATGGGATCTATATATGTGTTTAAAAATTAAATTAATCGAAATTATTCGATTAACTGATTTCCAGAGTAGTCGAACAAAGTTTTTAAAATTATATATGTATATATTTAAATCACATTAGCTGCATACTTTTCAAAAAAAAAAATTTTTAGCAATGACATTAAATGAAACCTGTTCAATCCAAGCGATCATTGTCTCATCACTGGCAACAATTTCAAGCCGTAAACCTATGGTAAATTAAAAATAAAATTTGATTTTTTTTCGTTCAAAACCATGTTTAACTTTTTAAACAGGAGATTCTGATTTATGCATCTTAGAAAGGGAAACTCCATTGCAAGCGATGAATCTCAGGCCGCCCACTAATGTAAGCCCCAAACACTGAAGCCCTACCAACACCAACAATAGTATGGGATGAACCAACACCAACAATAGTCTCGGATGATCCAACATTAACAATTGTATGGACAAAATTAACACCAACAATAGTATGGAATGAACCAACACCAACAATAGTATGGGATGAACCGACACCAACAATAGTATGGGATGAACCAACACCAACAATAGTATGGGATGAACCAACACCAACAATGTCCAAGGTTGTCAGGTGATGGCCCAGGGTGTCATGTGACTGTTAAGGTTGTCATTCATTCGATGACCCAGGTTGTCCGATGATGGTCCAGGTTGACAGGTGATGGTCCAGTTGATTGCCCAGATTGTCCGATGATGGTCCAGGTTGTCATGTGATGGCACAGGTTGTCATGTGATGGCCCAAGTTGTCATGTGACTGCCAAGGTTGTCATTCATTCGATGGCCCAGGTTGTCCAATGATGGTCCAGATTGTCCGATGATGGTCCAGGTTGTCCGATGATGGCCCAGGTCGTCCAGTGATGGTCCAGGTTGTCCGATGATGGTCCAGGTTGTCCGATGATGGCCCAGGTCGTCCAATGATGGTCCAGGTTGTCCGATGATGGCCCAGATTGTCAGGTAATGGTCCAGGTCGTCCGGTGATGGCCCAGCTTGTCAGGTGATGGTCCATGTTGTCCGATGATGGTCCAGGTCGTCCGGTGATGGTCCAGGTCGTCCGATGATGGCCCAGGTTGTCCGGTGATGGCCCAGATTGTCAGGTAATGGTCCAGGTCGTCCGGTGATGGCCCAGCTTGTCAGGTGATGGTCCATGTTGTCCGATGATGGTCCAGGTTGTCAGGTGATGGTCCAGGTCGTCCGATGATGGCCCAGGTTGTCCTGTGATGGCCCAGATTGTCAGTTGATTGCCCAGATTGTTGGCGGCTTTTGCGGGTAATTGAAAAGTACAGCCATTTCTGACAACCGCCCTGTCATTTTTTGAAGGGGTAAAACCAAGGTGAAAAAAAATATTCATAATTTTGAATTTTAATTAATTGGTCGCACAACTTTTGTTTGATTACATGGTGTTGTTAAATAACTAAAGCAAACTCGTAAAAAAAAATTAGTTTCCTTAAAAAAGGGTATCGATTTGTTTGAAAAATCAATCGGTATATGTTACAGAGGACGCTTTTTTAATGAAAACTACACACACAAACACGTGACCGCTGTGCCGAAAAATATTTGCTATTAATATCGCCTCGGCAGTTTTTCGTGGAATTTCCACATGTTCATAATGATTCGCAAACAAGTACCTACACGGCATGGTGGTTGAAATATTGTGTTTAACTTTCATGTAGTAATTTTTTTATTTTTTTACTGTCTCAGTTTATATAAAAGTATTGTAAGGGAATTATTAAAAAATTAAATTTATTTTATTTTTACTGCATTAAAATATTTGAACAAGAACACATTAAAATACGAGTATTCATTAAAACATGAAAGATTCAAGTTTCTCCGTTAATTAACACACACCACAAAAATAGGCATAAATAATTAAAATTGACACCCAAGAAAGAAACTAGTAAAACAAGCTCAGATGCTGGAATTCTAATTGACTCAATGCAACCTATTTCTTTTCTATGTTGTATGTTATCTCAATTTATGGGTAGTCTACTCGTTTTTTGTAGTTGTTTTTTTGTTTGTCTGTTTTTTGTTGTTGTTTTGTTTCTTTCGCTTAAAAAATTAATGCAAAAATATTTCATGAAACATAGAGATATGCTAATGCAGAGCGTTGTTAGATAAGCCAAAACAATTTCTTAAGAAATATGAGTGGTGAAAATTCAGAAGGCGTGGTTATATCTTTAGAAAAAAGAAGTGCAACTAGAATTGTTTTTATTAATGGATAGATTTTTAAAATGAAATAAAAGAAAGCTTTGATCAGGTTCATATCCTTGCAATAAAATATTCGTGTATAAGACCATACAATACGATGTAACCTAATAAATGAAGAATTTCAACATCAAATAAATTACTGTTTTGACATTGATAAAGAAAATTTCAATATTAAAAAAAAAATAGGTCCCAGTTTTTATAGTTATCACTACACTACAAGAAGAGGCATTATGTTAGAAAAATTGGGGAAAAAACTCTTTTATCTATTAAAATGTATTCAACAGTATAGATCGGAAACTATGTGCCCAACATTAAATAGTAATTTTCCTAAGAATTGTTTTAATAATTGCTATCAGTGTTGCTAGTTGTGAAAGGAGCTTCTCCAAACTGAAGTTGATTTTTTAAAAATATCTTCGTTTTACAATGAGTGATTTAAGACGATAAAATCTTGCACTACTGTCCACAGAACAAGATATTACAAATAATTTTAAATTTTGTTAGCTCAATACACGATTTTTCTTCTATGAAAGTTAATCAAGTAAATGTATAATTTTGTTTACATACTATTTATTTTTAAAAATAAAATCATTCATCTGTAAATACAAAATAAAAGAAAATTAAATGGTAATGGTTTTTGGAATGTGTTGCCTCATGGTTGGGGGAGGGGGGGAGGTGGACCTGCGAGCTCGTTAACTTTCTTGTCGCCTTAAAAAATTGTATTGTACTTAGTGTGCATTTACAGGTATATCATTTGATGCGGCTTCTTTTATTACTGCACATAAATATGGCATGCAACGGTAAGAAAGTTTGCCACCTTTACTTCGCATCAGTTACAATTATTTATTCATGTTTATTAATTTTTCAAAACTTCGTCATATGATTGACTTAAGGAACCATCCATAAACGACTTCACGCAATTTTGGCTGATTGTGTACTCCCCCCCCCCCCTCGTTACACGTCATCATAAAATTCAAATCAATTTTTTATCATTTAAGTATGTTTTTAGTGTAAGGTTGCACTATAGATGTACTGGCGTAACAAGCGTGAAGCCATGTAAAACGTGATTTAATAAAGTGTCATTAATCAAATATTTTAGTGGAACTTTTATTTAAAGTTGCGCTTTCTTGATGTGACGTAAAATTTATTAAACATTTCCCCTCTCACAAATGTGTGGACCCCACCCCCAGCGCGTGACGTCATTTGTGGGTGGCCTCTAAAAAGGGCGGCAAATCGGAGACCACCCTGAGAGGCAAAAGTTCTAGCTACGCCACTGGCTTGTCATGTGATGGCCCAGATTGTCATGTGATGGCCCATGTTGTCAGGGAGATTATCCAGGTGTTCTAGTGATGATCAACTAAGATATTTTATTTTTTAAGTGATTCAGATGCTAAATGCTTGTAAATTTTGTTGTGTGTTAAAATGATATTCATTGTAAACATATAGTAAATATTTGATTTTTGAAAACTGTTTATGCTAGTAAAAATACAATACAAACAAACTGTGTAATCAAGCAATAAATTTAAAGCTCTATTAATTAACATATACAAAAGTATACGTTTCCCAGTTTCTATTCTTTATGTTGAAGTAAAGAAATGTACATTTTCTAAAACTTAATTTATACATTTTAAAGCTTTTTTGAAACTCTAATCATATTTATTTACCAAATGAGCTTTGATAGTATCAACAAAAAGTGTGTCATTTTGTATTTGCTTATCTTGCTGCCATTTTTATATATTCCAAAGAACATAATTGGTTAGTGATATAAGTGCTAAGTGTGATTTAATTTTAAATGTGGCTAGAAGGTGTTTAGAATGTAATTTTTCAACTTAAAAAACTTTAAATATTAATTGATAATAGTTGTGTTATGAATGAGTAGATTCACAAATCACTTTAAATTAGAACGAGAATTTTAAAAATTCCAGTTTGAGATTGTGACTTCCTTTAAAGTTTAGTTATACTTTATGCAGAGCAGAAATGTCTTTTTGTTATAGTACAGTACATTGTCATTTGGCAAGACGATAAGGAACATGGACAAAAAAAATAATTTTTTTTAAATAAATAAATAAAATTGGGGCCGTGCTTAAATTACGTTACGCTATTTTGGACCATTTTTAACCAAGCACATTAACTCATGTCACCTTAAGGGAATCAAGACTTGCTTAAGTTATTTCTCTTGAGTAAAGAGTATTTTTAAAATTTAAAGCGTAAATTAAAAGTCAATAATTTTATATCATTATGATATTTGGTATTCACGTCGGAAATTCAATTTCTTTTGGTTTTCAAGAAGTCGACACATGACACATCTGTTGAGGAAAGTAATGTTGTTGCAAATTGAAGTAATGTAACTGACAGTGTAAGAAAATGAAATCCGCCAACCGAGTCACCTTAGGTCGTGAATAAACAATGATAGTCGATAATTGTAATAGCACTTTTTATTTTATTTTAATAATATTCATCTTTTAATCAGCATGGTTTTATTTAATGTATTGAAAAAATAATGATCTTTTTTTAAAAA